>PITA01019710.1:0-36788 GCA_004023965.1 Spilogale gracilis
ATATATATATATATATATATATATATTTAAGATTTTATTTATTTGACAGAGAGAAACACAACCAGAGAGGGAACATAAGCAGGAGGAGTGAGGGAAGGAGAAGCAGGCTTCCCGCTGAGCAGAAAGCCCGATGTGGGACTTGATCCTGGGTCTCCGGGATCATGACCTGAGCCGAAGGCAGTCGCTTAACCAACTGAGCCACCCAGGCACCCCTATATATTTTGGATATTAACCCCTTGTTAAATATATCCCTGACAGGTATACTCTTATGCAGTAGGTTACCTTTATGTTTTGTTAATGATTTCCTTTTCTGTGCAAAAGCTTTTTATTTTTATGAAGCCCCAGTCGTTCATTTTTCTTTTATTTTCTTTGCCTGAGGAGACATATCTAGAAAATGTTTCTATGGCCTATGTTTTCTTCTAGGAACTTTCTGGTTTCAGTTCTCATCTTTAGATCTTTATTCCATATTGAGTTTATTTTTGTGTATGGTATAAAGAAATGGTCCAGTTTCATTCTTTTGAATGTAGCCATCCAGTTTCAGCACCATTAACTTATTAATTTATTTAGATTTTATTTATTTGAGAGAGTACATACTGAGTGGGAGGAGGGGCAAAGGGAGAGGGAGAAGCAGAGGCCTGCTGAGAGGGAGCCTAGGTCTCAATGCCAGGACCACCCTGGGTTCTTGACCTGAGCCTAAGGCAGCTGCTTTACCAACTGAGCCTCCCAGGTGCCTTTCAGCACCATTTATTGAAACGACTATCTTTTTTCCCCCACTGTATATTCTTGCCTCTTTTGTCATAGATTAATTGACCACAGAGGCATGAGTTTATTTCTGTGTTCTCTGTTCTGTCCTTTGTGAGTCTGTCTGTTTTTGTACCAGTACAATAGCGTTTTGATTACAGCAGCTTTGTAGTAGATATTGAGGTGCAGATTTGAGATACTTCTAGTTTTGTTGTTCTTTTTAAGATTGCTTTGGCTGTTTGGGGTGTTTTGTGGTTCCATACAGATGTTAGTATTATTTGTCATAGTTTGTGCAAAATGTCAGATATATGTCTTTTTCAAATACTTTCTAACAACCTGTGGTTATCTTTTCATTTTCTTGGCTATGTCTTTCATAGAGCAGAAGTTTTTAATTTTATTTGAGTTCAGTTTACCAATTCTTTCTTTCATGGATTGTGCTTTTGGGGTTATATGTGAAAAGTCATTGCCAAACCCAAGAGTATCCTTATTTTCTCCCATGTTTTAGGAGATTTATAGTTTTATATTTTACATTTAGATCTGTGATCCATTTTGAGTTAATTTTTTGTGAAGGCTGTAAATAAACTCTGTGTCTAGATTCATTTTTTGCGTATGGATATTCAGTTTCGATACTGTTTATTGAAAAACCTGTCTTAGTGCCGTTATATTGCTTTTGCACCTTTGTTAAAAATCAGCTGAAGCACCTAGGTGGCTCATTCGGTTAAGTGGCCAACTCTTGGTTTCAGCTCGGCATGATCTCAGGGTTTTGAGATCAAGCCCTGTATCAGACTTACTACTCAGTGGGAAAGTCTTCTCTTTTCCTCTGTCCCTCCCACTGCTGCTCTCTTTCTCTCTAAAATAAATAAGTGAATCTTTTGAAAAATCATCAGTTGATGGTATTTATGTGGGTCTGTTTCTGAACTCTCTTATCGGTTCCATTGATCTGTTTATTCTTTCAACAGCACTACACTATCTTAATTACTGTAACTTTAAAAGAAATCTGAAATCAAGTAATGTCAGTACTTAAACTATTCTTGACCTTTAATATTGTGTTGGCTATTCTCTCTTTTGCCCTTTTCTTATATAAGCTTTAGAATCAGTTTGTCAGTATCCACAAATAATTTGCTGGAATTTTGATTGAAATTGTATTGAATCTTGGGATGCCTGGGTGGCTTAATCAGTTGAGTGGCTGACTTTGATTTCGGCTTGGGTCCCAGGATCTAGTCATACATAGGACTCTGTGCTAAGCCGCCAGTTGTCTTCAGGATTCTCTCTTCCTCTGCCCCTCCCCCTGCTTATGGTTGTGTGCCATACTTGTGCACACAAATGCACATGCTCTCCTTACAATAAATTAATAAGTCTTTAAAAAAAAAAGTTTGTTTTGAATCTGCAGATCCAGTTGGGAGGAAATGACATCTTGACAATATTAAGTTTTGCTATGAAGTTGGGATATATCTACATTTATTTAATTTTTTGATCTTGTTCATGGAAGTTTTGTTGTTTTTCTCATACAGACCTTAATCTTACACATACTCTGTTAGATTTAAACTTTATTTTATTTTAGGAGGTGGTATTGTAAATAGTATTGTTTTTAATTTAAAATTCCACTTGTCCCCTGTTAGTATATATGAGAGTAGTTTTTCCTCTTCTCTTTCTTGGCAGAGGGTGACAGGGAGAGGGAAAGAGAAGGATTCTTAAGCAAGCTCCATATTTAAGCAAGCTCCATATCCATGGGGCTTGATCTCATAACCCTGAGATCATGACCTGAGCCAAAATCAAGAGTCAAATGCTTAACTGACTGAGCCACCCAGATGCCCCAATTTTTCTTGTTTATATTAATCTTTTATTCTGCAGTTTTTACATGATCACTTATTAGTTCCAGGAAGTTTTTGGTTAGTAATTTTGAACTTTGTATGTAGACAGTCATGTACTTTCTGAAAAAAGACACTTTACTTTCCTTCTTCCCCATCAGTGTATATTTTATTTCCTTTTCTTGTCTTTTTATATAAACTAGGACTTCCAGTAAGATGTTGTAATGCAGTGATGAGAGAGGAGTCATCCTTGGCTTGTTCCTGATATTAGTGGGAAAACCTAGTTTCTCACCATTAAGCATGATGTTTCCTTTTATACATATTCTTTACCAAGTTGAGGAAGTTCCCCTTTTATTCCTAGTTTGCTGAGAGTTTTTATTTTGAATGGGTGTTATACTTTGTTAAATGCTTTTTCTTTTTTCTTTTTTTTTAAGAATTTAATTAATTGATTTAGAGAGAATGCAAGTGGAGTGAGGGGCAGAAGGAGAGAGAGAGAGAGAATCCCAAACAGACTCTGTACTGAGTACAGAGCCCAACTGAGATCATAACCTGAGCTGAAACCAGAGTTGGATACTGAATCAGCTGTCACTCAGGCACCCCAAGTGCTTTTTTTGTAACTATTGATATGACATACAATTTTTCTTCTATATCTTGGTCAATGTGATAGATTACATTAATATTTGAATGTTGACCCAACCTTGCATTCCTGGGATAAATCCCACTTGCTTGTGGTATATAACTCTTCTTATAGATTGTTGGACTTGTTCGCTAAAATTTTATAGATGATTTCATCGATTTATTGAGAAATGTTCTGTTGTCGTCTCTCGTGTAATCTTTTTGTCTGTTTTGATAGTAGAGTAATATTGGCCTCCTGGCATGAAGTGTAGGTGGTATTCCTTCAGCTTATATCTTCTGAGCAAGATTGTAGAAAATTGGTATAATTTCTTCCTTAAATATGTGGTAGAATTTACCAGTGAACCCATCTGGGCCTGGTGCTTTCTGTTTTGGGGGATGATTGATCCAATTTTTTTTTTTTAAGATTTTATTTTTAAGTAATCTCTACACCCAGTGTGAGCTTGAACATCCAACCCAGACATCAGGAGTCACATGTTCGAAAGTCAGCCAAGCTCCCCTCAAATTTTTAAAAAAGATTTATTCATTTATTTATTTGAGAGAGTGCGAGTGAGCATGCATATGGAGTTGGGTAGAGCAGAGGGAGAGGAAACGAGAAACTCAAGCAGACTCTGCACTCAAGTGCAGGGCATGACATGGGACTCAACCCATGACCCTGAGATCACAGTCTGAGCTGAAACCAATAGTTGGATGTTCAACCAACTGTGCCACCCAAGTGCACCACCCCCCCAATTTTTAAATAGATATAAGCCTATTCACATTGTCTAATTCTTCTTGTGTGAGTTTGGCAGCTTGTATCTTTTGTCAAGAGTTGATCCATTTCATCTAGGTTATCAAATTTGTGGCAAAGGGTTGTTGATAATATTCCTTGATGATCCTTTTAATGTCTGAGATCTATAGTGATGTCCCCTCTTTCATTTCACGTATTAGCAACTTGTTTTTTATTTCACTTTTCTAATTGTACTGGCCAGAGGTTTATCAGTTTTATCCATCTTTTCAAAGAAACAATTTTTGTATCAGTTGGGTTTTTTCTATTGATTTCCTGTTTTAATTTCTTTGATTCCTGCTTTAGTTTTCATTATTTTTTGTTTTGATTTAATTTGCTTTTTGTTTTTTTGTTTCCTGGAAAGGAAGCTCAGAGTATTGATTTGAGGTCTTCTTTTCTAATAGATAAATTCTCTGCATCTTTAAGCACACGAAGCACTGCTTTTGCTGCATCCCAACAAATTTTAGATTGTATTTTCTTTGTCATTTAGTTAATAATGTTTTAGTTAATGATATTTCTCTTGAGCTTTCTTTGACTTTGTGTTATGTAGAAGTGTGTTGTTTAGGCATTTTGGGATTTTCTAGCTATCTTTCTGTTCATTGATTTCTATTTTAATTTCATTTTGGTGTGAGAGCACAATTATATGTTCTCTCTTCTGTAAGACTTGTTGAGGTGTGTTTATGGCCCCAAGTGTAGTGTATGTTGATAAATGTTTCATGAGAGCTTCAGAAGAATATAGACCATGCTGACATTGAATAAAGTAGTCTCTAGATATCATTTATATCCAGTTGATTAATGGTGGTGTTCAATTACGTTCTTACTGATATTCTGCCTGGGGGATATGTCTATTTCTGAAAGAAGAGTGTTAAAGAGTGTTAAAACCTCTATCTCTAAGAGTCGATTCATCTTTTTCTCCTTGCAGTTCTATCAGTTTTTGCCTCATATATTTTGATCCTGTGGTGTTAAGCACATACACATTAAGGATTAGCGTGTCAAGAATTTGCAGTATTGACACTTTATCATTATGAAATGTCACTTCTTATTCCTGAAAACTTCCATGTTCTGAAGTCTGCTTTGTCTGAAATTAATTACCTATTCTCACTTTATTTTGATTACTGCTAGCATGGTATATCTTACTCCATTCATTGATTTTTAATCAATATGTGTTTTACTATTTAAAGTGGTTTTTGTAGTCAACCTGTGGATGAGTTTTGTTTTTGATCTACTAACAGTTCTTTTAATTGGTATATTTAGACCATTTATGTTTAAGGTAACTATTGATACAGCGAGGTTAACATCTACCAGATTTGTTTCTATTTTTTGCTCCTTTTTTTTAAAAAAATATTTTATCCATTTATTTGACAGAGAGAAACACAGCTAGAGAGGAAACGCAAGCAGGGGGAGTGAGATAGGGAGAAGCAGGCCTCCTGCCGAGCAGGATGCCCCATGTGGGGCTTGATCCTGGGACCCCGGGTTCATGACCCGAGATGAAGGCCATCCAGGTGCCCCATTTGTTGCCCTTTGTTCCTGTTTTTGTCTTCCAAATGTTTTCTACTTTTTGAGTTTTTGTTTTTGTTTTGTTTCTAGTTTTATACTTTATTTGACAATCATTGATTAGTTTTCATCCACTTTTTTGCATGAGGAGGAGAGGGTCAAAGAGAGAAGCAGACCCCCAAGCTGAGCAGGCAGCCCGATGTGGGACTCCATCCTGGGACTCCAGGATCATGACCTGAGCTGAAGGCAGTCACTTAACCAGCTGAGCCACCCAGGCGCCTTCTGTAGGTTTTTGAAAGTGGTGACCGGTACATAGGTAATCAATGTGTATAGAACTTTGTTCAGTAAATCTTAATCCCCATTACATTTTCTGAACAACTGCACACAGATCCAGCATGGAATGTTCCTTATTCCTTTGGCCTAGACAGCTTTATTCAGCCTGGTGTCAATGAACACATTTGGAGTTCCCATCCCCTTCATGGGAAATTTCTGGATCTCTTTGTGTGAGGGGCAAGTTTTTTGAAACCCACTGTCTGGGTATGGGTTATTGGTGTGTTCTCTGGTCACTACTTCATTGATGGCAGAACAGCTCTTCTTGCCATCCTCCTTTGCAAGAGCCATTCTGCCAGGCTCTAGTTGGAAAGGGAAGAGCACAAGGTAATGTGGAAGAGGGAAAGCAGCACACCAAGTATAACTTCTGGATTGCCTGGTGGTGGTGGAAGGGGAGAGGTGAGGCTCTCTCTAAGGGTTTTAATTGAGTGTTGTTGTTTTTTTTAATTCCATTTTCTCTTATTTCTTAAAATATCAGTTACACTTTATTCATAGCTGCCCTATTTTGTACAGTATATATTTATAGCTAATCCAAGTTTACTTTCAAATAGTATTATCCCACTTCACAATAGTACAAATACCTTACAATGACAAAATAGTTCTAAATCCTCCCTCCCATCTTTTCTGTCAATGCTGTCATTCTTTTCACTGATACAGAAACATGCATAAACAAATATATGTGTAAGACTGTATAATCAGATATGTTGTTGCTATCATTTTGAACATTGTTAGATTATGTAAGTCTAAGAAAAAAATTTTATTTTACCTTCATTGATTCATTTTCCGATACTTTTCTTTATGCAAATCCATGTTTGCAACCTGTATCATTGCCTTTTCTCCGAAGAACTTCTTTTCACATTTCTTGCAAGCCTATTGGCAACAAATTCCCTCAGTTTTTATTTATCTGAGAGCCTTTGTTTTTCGCTTTTGAAAGATAATTTTGCAGTGTATAGAATGCTAGTTCTTTTTTCTCCTCTCAAAACTTTAAATATTTCACATCACTCTCTTCTTGCTTGCATTATTTCTGAGGAGGAGTCGGATTCTTGTATATACAAATTCTTGTATTTGCTACTTCATGGGTAAGGCTTTTTTCCCTTCCAACTTCTTTCAGGATTTTTTCTTATATTTTTGATTTTGTGCAGTTTGAATATGATATGCCTTGGTGTGTTTTTCTGTTTTGACATTTGTCTTATTCGGCATTCTCAGAGTTTCCTGCATTTGAGATATAGTTTCTGACACTAACTGGGGACATTTGTAGTCATTCTTGCTTCAGATGTTGCATCTGTATTTTCTTGTCGCCTTCCCACCACTTCCCTCCCTTCATCTTTTCTCATCTCTTTTCTCCTAAGTTTTCTATGTGCTGGGCCAGAGTCCCAGAAGTGTTAACATAGGCATTTAATGCTACACACTTTGTTCTAAGTACCACTTCTGAATTTTGATACATTGTATTTTTGTTTTTATTTGAACAAATACCTTGTGGTGTCCTTTTGATTCCTCTTTGATACATGGGTTACTTAGGAAGTGTATTATTTACTTTTGAAACATTTGGAGACTTTTCATATATCTTCTTGTCACTGATTTCAGTTCAGTATCTTTGTGTTGTATAATTTCTTTTAAGTTTCTTTGAGATTAAAAAAAATGATACAGAGGGGCACCTGGGTGGCTCAGTTGTTAAGCATCTGCCCTTGGCTCAGGTCATGATCCCAGAGTCTCGGGATCAAGCCCCACATCGGGCTCCCTGCTCCGCAGGAAGCCTACTTCTCCCTGTCTCACTCCCCCTGCTTGTGTTCCCTCTCTAGCTGTGTTTCCCTCTGTCAAATAAATAAATAAAACCTTTAAAAAAAAATGATACAGAACATGTGTTTCTGAAAACAGTGTGTATTCCCTCTGTTCCTGTCCTATGGAGTTATTCTGTAAATGTAAGTTAGGTCAAGTTGACTTATACTTATTTAAGGTCTCAGCTTATATTTATATACATATTTTCTGTGTACTTGTTCAGTTATTGAGAAGAGGATTTAGATCTCTTTTACTCTAGTTACAGATTTCACAATTTTCCCCATTTTCTCTATTTGGTCAGTTTTATTTTGAAGGTCTCTTATTAGGTGCAAAAGCATTTTGGATTTTTTCTTGTTGGAAATGGTATTGCTTGAGAAACAATTTCCTTCATTGCTACTTACTATGTGTTGCTGAGTAACTATGACTAATATGTACTTTTTCTAGTTGCTACAGTTTAAAGGTATTTGCAGTAGACTTAGATACTTTTTTTACATACTTTTCTTAGGTGAACTCACTTTTATAACTGAAACTTTCATGTTTTCTTACAAGTCTTATAATTATTATTAATATGCCCTCCCCTCTCTCCCCCCTGCCATAGCCAAAAATCTAATCAATTCTTTTTCAACTTCCTTTCTCAATGAAAATGTTAGACTTATACAAGCACTAGCAGCAACTCTATTTCTGGATCATTGAAGCGCTTGGAAGATACTGCAGCTCGATTTACAAACGCAAACTTCCAAGAAGTCTCTGCGCACACAACTAGTGGAAAAGATGTTTCAGAGGCTAGAGGGTCAGAGGGCAAAGGGAAGAAATCTTCAGCTCACAGCTCAGGTCAAAGGGGAAGAAAACCTGGTGGAAGAAATCCAGGAACGACTGTGTCAGCAGCTAGTCCTTTCCAGCAAGGTATTAATTATGATGTTTTAGTTAAAATAAGTGTTCTTGCAATGATCAATGAGCAGTTAAATTTTGTAAAAGAATTTCTTTTTTATTGATAACTGATGGATCATTGGAGATTATTAGTTGCTGTAGTAAGATTACTTCAAACACTAGTGTTCCTTGTTAAAATGTTTCTGGGACCTTTTATGTGATAACATGTGCTTCCAAAGCTGAACTGTAATTTTAATGTTTAAATAGATGTGGAATAAAGTTTAAGTTTGGGGAGAAAAAAAACAATAAAAGCTGGAGTTTTCCTTTCTGCTCTATAGAATAGTCTTTCTTTTTAATGAATTGTTATCATTTACCTGTCCTAATTAAACACTAAAACTTACGTTAAAGCATATATTCTTAGTAAGTAAACCTGTACCCGGTGCTTTGTAGGGAATATAAATAGTTTTCAGTAAATAATAGTTGTTGATTATTAATGTATTATAAAACTTGAAATTTAAAGTAGAATTTTACTAAGCTTAATTTTGGTAAGGCTACTATAACAAGATACCCATTTAATTTTGAATTTCAGTTTAACAACAAATTATTTTTCAGTATAAGTATGTCCCAGATATATGCATGGGACATATTTATACTGAGAAAATAACCTGTTGTTTAACTAAAATTCAGAATTAACTGGGCATGCTGTGTTTTATATGGTAACCCTATTTTACAGAGAACAGAATAACTCAGCTAACTTTACAATCCATTAGCCCTATGTTCTAGGTTTTTATTTTGTGTTTTTAACTTGAACATAAATATATTGAGAAATATAAATGAAGATAAATATATTGGTAAAGTATACAATAAATGCCTCTTCTTCCCATTTTTTTTTTGCCCTCTATGAATAAATGAGGGGGGGAAATTGCCTTTTTCCTTTAAACTTTTTGCTGATAATAAAAATTTTAATATGTAGAGAGATTGTGTAGTCTGCTGGTCTCTTATTAAAGTTTGTGTATTTTAAACTAAGCTAGTTTGGGCTTCAATATTTTTAAGTCCTAGACTTTAGTTTGAATTTTTTTTTTGCCTTATATTACAAAGAATTAGACAAGTAGAAAAGAAATAAAATGCCAAATTTGCTGTTTTAGTTTAATAAATTTATATTGTTATTTTTATGCCACTGTAGAAAATAAATAGTAAAGCCTTTATTATTTTTAATGTAACTTTATTTACATTTGAATGTGATGTTAGCAGAATTTAGGCATCTTTTTTATATAACTAAGACCTTATTTTCCACTGTTAAAATTGCATTTTTAAGGTTTTTAATTTTTGAAATACTAATCCATTTAGAAAAGAAATCTCTCGTTTTCTTAACATTCACAACGTTGAATTGTCTTTTCCTGCCTCTGTTGAGACATGGTATATAGAATGTGTTATGTTTCCATATCTGAGGTAATATTCTATAGAAGTTTTAAAAGTTGAAATTTAAAGGTGGGGTGTTTAAGATGCTTGTTTTTTTCATTGCAGGCAGTATGTGAATTTTAGAAAATATATGTTAAAGTATTGCATATACTAAATGTTTGAAAGTATTTGCTACACTGTAGTGAGCTTTTAACACCAGCTGTAAAAACAAAAATGTGTGGAAAAAAGACAGATGGTGACAGATCAGAATGGATAATAAAGAACTTCTTTATAGTTGCTAATTAAGTGGCAAATTACAGTTATCCTTAAGTGATTGATGTAATGTAAATGGCTTCTTAAAATGTATGTTTTTCTATATAGACATAACGTGAAAATGCTCACATAGGTACAAATAATTTTGTAAATGAATAAAATGGATATTCTCTTCAAAGAGTCAAATTTTAGACCTATTAATGTTCTTGCATAGTAAGCCATTTCAGAAAAGCCTAAAATTTAAAATTCAAAACCTTGAGACTTCAGTTAAAAAGAAATTCTTTCTTGTGTGTGAGGAAAAAATACTGTTGTAAATATTTAGGTGGATTTATGTGTGATTAATTTTGAATGTGCTCTGCAATAAACTTTAACCCTTAGCTTGAAATTTCCCTTCCATTCCAACGAAACACTTTATTTTGAGCTTTTGTTTTTAGATACGGTAGTTAAAATATGATATAGTTTAAGTTTTGTGAAACATAATAGATGTGTGATCACAGCTGAGTCTGAGCACTTGTCACTTCATTTGGTGAGCATGAAGAGATGGTTTGGTGAATTAGAATCGTGGACCAAACTATTGTTTCATCCCAGTCATTACTATTTTTCTACCAATTAGATAGGAACCTTTCAATCTCATAACGTAGTGGGCTGCTAGTCTTTTTTAAAGAGTGAGGAGACAAGCAGTTGTGAATGAGATACATGAGGGTTCCTGTCCTGTGATTTTACTTTCATAAAAACAATAGAAGAATGTTAGTGGCTGGTTTCTTTAAGCAGCTCCATGGGTAGTAGACTGGGAGAATGTTAAGTATATAGAGTAGGTTCCATGTAATCATTATTTTATCAAATCCATGTTTTGGTGGGGTAGATTTAACTGAATAATAATATTCACTAACATTATCTTGAAGTTAAAACTCAGAACTTAAAACCTAAGCAACAACTTTTTGTTCTGGGTGTGTGTTGGGAACACTTAAATCACATCTTCAATAATTGAAAAAGAGGAAGCTCTAGAATACAGTAGTAGTCTTGTCAAACTCTTTGAGACTCTTCAGACCTTCCTCAGGCATACCCACTATTTGAGGGAACGCTGATGAATGTTGCCATAGTAAAAGGTAGGTTAAATAAAGCACATCTTACATCTTGGTCATTGTAGAAATAATAGCTTGCAACTCGAGTTAATATTCAGTTTAATAGCTATGAAATGACAAATATTTTTTAAAGATAATTTTATAGATCAACTTGATTTCAGTAATAACCTTTTAAAAATTCTGTTACATAGTGATGTCCTAAATTTTATAGTTAGTTTTTTTTCTCCATCTCTTTTTGATGATTGTATCATTTCTACTGCTCGTGGGAACTTTTGCATCCAATTTTTTTCTTTTCCTACCCCTCCCCCCTTTTTTATTTTACTACAGGCAGTTTTTCAGGAACTCCAGGCAGTGTAAAATCATCTTCGGGAAGTTCAGTACAGTCTCCCCAGGATTTCTTGAGCTTTACAGACTCAGAGCTGCGTAATGACAGTTATACTCACTCCCAGCAGTCATCATCAACCAAAGATGTACATAAAGGAGAGTCTGGAAGCCAGGAAGGGGGGGTAAATAGTTTTAGTTCCATAATGGGTCTCCCTTCGACCTCAGCTGTTATTTCACAGCCTAAAAGCTTTGAAAATTCACCTGGAGATTTGGGTAATTCCAGCCTTCCAACAGCAGGATATAAGCGGGCTCAAACTTCTGGCATAGAAGAAGAAACTGTAAAGGAAAAGAAAAGAAAAGGAAATAAACAAAGTAAGCATGGGCCTGGTAGACCTAAAGGAAACAAAAATCAAGAGAATGTTTCTCATCTCTCAGTTTCTTCTGCTTCACCAACATCATCTGTAGCATCAGCTGCAGGAAGTGTAACAAGCTCTAGTCTTCAGAAATCTCCTACATTGCTCAGGAATGGAAGTTTACAAAGTCTTAGTGTTGGCTCATCTCCAGTTGGTTCAGGTAGGGATTTGCCCGTTGTTTTTCTTACTTATTCCCACCACCACCCTCCCTTTACCACAAAAGGGAAATTCATTTTAAACTATTGTTTTGTTAATACATTGAGTTGCTAAATGACATTTACTTGTCTTAATGAAAAAAAAGTGTTAAGAGTTTAGGAATAGGATTTGGTGTTTGGACAGGATGTTTGGTACTAATCTGATAGTTTACTTAAATATACGCTAAATAGTTTATTGGTTACTCATTTCTTATGAAGTACCTGGAATTAATTTCCCATTTTTGTTTTTGCTTTGCCTGCACAGTATTTGAAATCCAACTCAGAAATTAAGGTGTGAGAGTTTTATATTGCACTATGTTTTTGATTGTTGCTTGATTTTGAGCTTTCATTTTCTAAACTTTAGTTAGTTTTCATTTTCTCAACACTTCCTTACACAACTTTTACTTGAATTATCCATCTGAAATATTTTTCAGTGGTAAAATGATTTAAATATATGAACTTTAACAGTCATATTTTATTTCAGAAGATATCTGAAATGATTTATATTCGTTTGTTTTCAAGTATGTTTAATAGGTTTTTACCATTATCTTTATTATAGTAGGAATGAATTTATGTATGTTGTTATTCACATCATTGGGATGCTGCTTTAACCTGTATTTTATATCATGAATACTGTCAGTTCTTAAAAATTTGAAGTTTCATGTTTTTAGACATAAACTTAACAGTTTAGATATTAGCTTAATGTCAACATTTATCTTTTAAATTGAACTTGAATTTGAGGTAAATGGTTTTAAATAAGTGTTATAAACCTGACCTGTTTTGATTTTGGATTTCTGTTTGTAGGAATGATGAGATTTTGGCTAAAATAAACTATTACAGATTTTATCAGTTCTATTAGTTGGAGAGGGATAGGTAGGAGATGGTTTGGAAATATAATGAGCACAATTTAAATGAAGAAGGTTGATGTGTATTTTATAAATACAGACTTTTGGATTGTTTTTATAGTTGTGCAGACATTAATTTCAGTAAGTATCATTCTAAGAGAGACGAGCATATATAAAGGTTAGGCATGAAAATTAACAGTCACTGTCATTTGTGCCAGGGTCTATTAATGCTTTATATTTATTATCTTATTTAATCCCACACCAGTTTTATGTGGTAAGGGCTATTTATTCCCCCCTTTTACAGCTAATAAAACTGAGACCAGGACAGGTAAAATAAGCTGTCCAAGATCACAGCTGGGGATTTCTTTCTCTGTTTTTCCTAACTAGTTTCAGTGCTACCTTAGACCTGATGGACGAGTTATGTGTTTGTTTTTGAGAAATGAGTGGAAACCGTGACAGGATTGTTTTATTAGAAGCATTAAGGATGGGTTTAGACCAGACCGTGATTTCTTAGTCTTGGCACTATTGACATGTTGGTTGGGATAGTTGTGTGGTCGTGTCCTGTGCATTGTAGGACTTTTATCTCGATTCTCAGCTTCTTCCCATTAGATGCCAGTAGCACCCAAATTTCCCCTTCAGCCCCCAATAGTGACAAAAAAATGTGTTGGGGGTTTGAGGGAAGGCTGTAAAATTGCTCTTGGTTGACAATCACTGTTTTAGAGGGGGGAATAATACAAATCGTAATGAGAAGTAAATCCATTGAAAAACAAGTATATTGCACCCTTGGATATACATTTTATGTGTATTTGTTTATTTTATATATATTCACATGTTTTCTTTCAGGCCAGAAGAGCTTAGCAACTAGCCCTAGCCCTTAGTCACAAAAAATGAGTTTGGACAAATTTACTCAGAAAAAATTGAGTTCATACTCATTCTTAGCAAGATACATGGTAATCAGATAAATAACTTGCTGAGAAAATAAAGCCTGAATTTGCTTTTGTGAAGAGTACCTCCCTGATTTCTTATACAGAGAAGCATAGTTTAAAAATTACTCAATTTCAGAAATTGCATTTGGATGCTATTCAAAATACACATCCTCAAGTTAATGGAATTAAAACCTTGATTTACATCTATGGAAAGATTTTCCTACCTGTTACAGATTTAGAGAGATTAGCCTTGGGAAATAGTGTTCTTTTCACATTATTACTTTCAGAGGGCAGTGTTTGTGCTACATCGATGACAGAAAAGCATGAATTTGTATCCCTTTTACCTCACCATTAGGTAAAGAAATTTAGGGAGAAACATCTATACATATTATTTCATGGAAGTAAATGACTTACATTTAGACTTCCTAGGATTTTTTTTCCCTTAAAGGTGTACTTAAAAATAACTGGAGATCTTACATTTTGTTAAAGCCATAATTGTGCACTAAGATTAGTTACTTAAAACTATCTGAGATTATAATTTTATAATTTATATTCTTTGATTTTATACATTTTAATAAAAGTTTTATGACTAGATCAGAGCATACCCTCTTGATAAACTTCGTGCTAAAAAGTCTATTCTTACTTAGAAGAAACTGGCTAAATGCCATGGGTATTTAGGAATTATGTCCTCTTAATCATAAGTTAAGAATTGCTAACTGCTGTTGAAATACAATGTGTACTACAGCTGTCTTAGGCACTTGACAATCACTGAGTATTATTACTCATTATACAGATGAAGAAATAGAGACAGAATTCCCACAGCTGTAAGTGGTGGAACAATGCATTTTCCTTGATTCCAGAGACTCTCAACTCTAAAAATCAAGGGGTGTGATGAAGGTTTGCAGCCATACTAGTATGATGTCAGTTGTACTTTAAGCAGGGGGATCAGTGAGAAAATTGGAGCCAAAAATTTCACTTGCAACAATACTGCCTCCTATTGGTATAAAAATGCTAAGTTTTCTTTCAACTGATTTAGATAGAGATACCATTTAGTAGCTGTGAAACCAGGAAACTTTCTTCCCACATAAATAAGTAGGAAGAAGAAATGTATACCATGTACTGTATTACCAAGAGTTGTTTTTGCCTGATGCCTTTTCCAAAAGATTTGTTTGCTTTCATGACAGGGTAATGATTTAATAATGATGAAGGTGACCTTTGTAAGCATTTGTTGGCTATGATGTTAGACTAGAACACACACTATATAATCCTAGCTTCATGAGGGTAGGGGCTGTGTGTCATGTTCATCACTGTCTCCTCTCACTGCCAGCACAGTACTTTGTATGTGATAAATGCTCAACATCTTTTTTCCTAATTAATGAATACTAAGTAATCACTAAGAACATATCATGTAGTTAGTAATATTCTCTGTGATTTTGTACTTGACTTCCAAGTGTTCATAGTTAGATTGCAAGTACAAGTATTTGTAAAGCTTTTCATGTAGTATTACCGACCAGTTAAGGGTGTTTTAATTAAGTTGGAAAAGACCATGGAGAAGTAGGAATTTGAATTCTGCTTTGGAATAGGTAGAAAAAGTCCAACAACACTAACAGAAAAGAAAGTAAAGTTATACTTGAGGGATAAAGCTAATAGAGAAATCTAATTTGCAGGGTAGTTGGAGTTGATGTTGCTTAAGTAAGGCAGGATGGGTTTATGGAAAGTTGAATATCATGCTGAAGAAATCAGACGTATAGGCTATTGGTCTTAGAATAAGCATCCTGTACTTAGTTCTGGCCACTTATATTAAAAGAATTTCATTGACGGAAAAAAAATATGTTGCTTCCATCAGCTTGCATGGTAGTGTCTTATATTTGAGAGCACCTAACAGTTTCTAAAGAACTCTTTAATTACTATCTTTTTTTGTTCCTAAGAATAATCTTGTGAAATAGGCAAGGCAGCTACTATTACTGTTGTAATTTCTCCAGCTTTACCACAACTAGGATACACAGCAGAAGTAGGATACACTTACGATGTGATTGTCTTAAAATTGTTAGAAGTATCGACTTAACAGTAATCAAAATTCTCTCATGACATATTCGTATTATAGTAGCATATATGAAGTAAGATATTTATTCTAGGAATCTCAGGTCCTGTCAGAATAGAAACCCAGAAAACACCTGTAAAGTCGTCTGATCAAGAGTTTGGATTGTAAGATTTTTCTTGTAATTAGTTGAAGTACATTCTAATAAGTGATTTACTGTTACAGTGACTTGTCCAAAATGGGAAATCAGTGTGTTGTTTTAAGTGGCTTCTAAAGGTTGTAAGTTTAGGTGTATAGATTATATTAAGCTTGTAATTAAATTCCTTCCTGTATATTCTTTTGAGATCTTAAACGAGTAGGACTTTTGGAACATTGAAAATTAGTACAGCATTTGGAAGAGTTGACATGTTGTATTTGTCCTTTCCTTTTTTCTATTTATCTCAACCATATTACGAGAGTTTATAATTTACTAAAGTGAAAGTTTATGAAGAAATTTTTTTCTTCATAAAAATCAACATTTTGTTATTTTCTCTGAGAAAAAATCTGGTATTCATTAAATGATAAGTAGTTGACGATTTAGCACTAACTTATTTTCCTTGGGTATACTATGTCCTTTCAAAGTTTGCCTGTTTTTTTTTAAATCTTAGTCTCTAGTTCTTTAATATAATTTGGTCATACCTTTCGAAGTTAAGACACTTGAAATCTGTTTCCGTGATGGAATTCTTTAGGGGAGATAAATGCTGTGAAAGGAGATTCTAGGAAGGTGGTTGTTTGATTCTGACCTTAAGTATTTTGTGATAGTCTTAACACATTTCAGGGAGATGAGTTATTAATATGAATAGATCACTTCATGAGAATTTTGTTCTGGCTTCTGAAATATGAAGGATATGAAAGTTTAACTTGAGCCCATGTGACTATGAATTGGTTGTTATGAAAATATATCCACTTAGGTTAGTAAAATGAAATTGAGACATCTTTCCTTGATAAAATATTTTAATTAGGAATAGACTGATTCTGTTAACAAATAAGGGAATCATAAAGATACAAAAATTAATCTAATAAACTCACAAGAGTAACTAATAACAGTATTGTAGACCAAGGAGTAGATTCAGTTACTGAACATATTTTAAACCCATCTTAATGGCTCAGTTTCATGATTTTATATAAATTAGTTATATTGGGTCATAAGTGAAAATCATACAGGGTCTTGGGTACTAAGACCATAATATACCTTGCAATTTGTTTCCTTGGGAAATCCTCAGATTTTTGTTTTCTTCCTTGATGGTTTGAAAGTTTGCTGGCCCTGTACCATGGATATCTTTCTACAAAAGTCCCTGATCAAAGAGCAGAATAATCATATTACAGTTTTTCCCCATTAAAAAAATCCTTCTGTTATTATGAGTGTCCTTTAATTATTTTTTTGGCACCACTCCGAACAGTGTACCCTTTCTCTGTAATGTACCCTGTTAATCTCTTCAGTAGCTTCTACTCCCTTTTACAGTACCACTTGAATTTGTTAATGACCTTAGTTAAAGATGGCAGATTCTCCCACTGTGTCTCAGTTTTGAGTGCCATCTAGAAAGGACTTATAAGGTTTGATTCTTGAACAGTATCTAATGTAAATGATTAAAAGTGAGTGCTGGCTTGCTGTGCCTTGCTTTGTCTTTCTTCAGCCATTTGGAGTGGGCCCATGATTAGACTTGACTGCTGAGGTATGTGTATGGGTAGATGTGTGAGTAATGGTTGCCTTGAAGACTCTGTGGTATACGTGGTTTCTAGAAGTCATATTTTTGGTTAAGTAATTCCAGATATTCTTCTTTTAAGAAAAATTGTACCAATAGTATTAGCCACAAAGGAGTACCCATTGTTTTCAGGATTAGCAGGTGAGGTCTTTTGAGTCACAGACTTGATCCTAGTTGTATCAGTTATTTTTTTCCTTTGGAATGTTATATGGAAATTTATTTTTCATTTTCTCAGCAGCCTTTTGCTTTTTGTAGTGTTTTATTGTTTCATGTCATCCTCTTTATTCTCCTCATTTGGTTGGAGCAAAAGAGTAAGAGTAATAATGTTTTCTTCATTCATTATCGTCATCAGAAATGAAAGTACAAGAGAGTAAGCAGAGTAGAGTTTAACAAGTTTTATACTGTTTTATAAGTCATAAAGTAAATAATTTTTGTACTTGAATAGTAATTTAATTGTCCACAGAATTCAGATGTTTTTGATAAATTGTTCTCATCTAATGAATTACATAGTGTGTTGCTAACTGTACTCCCTCTTATTATGAATCCATTTTTTCTTAGACACTTGTCTTGAATATTTATTTGTAAGCCCTTGTGTCTTTTCCTCATTCTGTGTACACACATGCACACACACACATACCCATACTATCCTGTTGAAAGATTTGTGAGAATTCTGTCACATTTGGTCCTTCTACCTGTGACATCCCAGGGTACTGGCTTATAATTTCTATTCCCACCGTTCTGTTTGCCCTTCTCAGCTAGACTTTAGGTGAATGTTTCCCTGTTTTTCTGGCCTGTGTCTCTTTCTGTCCTTGAGTCACTGGCAACTTCTTTGCTGATTTCCTTTCTCCTCCCTCCCAACAGAAATTTCCATGCAGTATCGGCATGATGGAGCTTGTCCAACAACTAGTAAGTTGTCGAACTGGGTTGGTAACCCAGGCTTTTTGACTTCTACTTTAGTGTTTTTTTTTCTATAATAATATGCCACCACTGAACCTCTATAAATTTCAGTTTTCCACAATGCAAATGGTTCTTAATTGAACGGATTTTTTTCTCCTACAGAGAGAACTTGCTGCTTGTCCTGTGTTCAAGATCCATGTTAGAGTCACTGTGACCAAATTTTAATTATTTTTGTCTTTTAAATATGGTGCTTCAGTTGCCGAATTGTGGCTTCTGTTCCCTGTTGAAGTAATATTTTCAGAATTTTGTTTCCACTATTTTTAATGTTAATATGATTTTTCAGTATTTGTTTGTTGGCATTAGATAGCTTTCTTGCTTCAGTCTATATGTTGAGACTATTATATAGAAGTCTAAGAAATAGAATGTTTGATCATGTTAGATGATAAAATAAAATTTATAGTTTTGCTGAGTGTACAGTTGTTGAGGTAGATTTACCTTTACATATGTATTTTATTACTAAGAAAATTTGTCACCATTATGACAGTTTATCTACATTTTACCTAAATTCATTAGGTGATAGATCGGCAAACGAAATACAATATTTAGAAATTTATACATGTAAAAACTGAGCCAAATTTGCATTTTAATGATTCAAACAATGATATATAATAGACTTACTGAGATTTTATTATACTGATTCAGCCTATGCCTATGTATTTCTTTTGTGTGTTTGAGAATGATCTTAACCTGAAGTCCTTTTTTCCTTACTTAAAAGCTTTCTCAGAGTTGCTGAATGCAATACACAATGGTAAGTTTTATTAGAATCTTCTCTGGTGGTTCATTTATCACAAAGGTTACCTTTTATTGAGAACCCCGATTGAAAGCTTGCATGTTCTATTGATAAGATGAAATCTAGCTCTGTCGTGAATCAATTGTTAAGCCTCTTAGTGAAAAGTTTTTGTAGATTGCCTACAGGAGGGTAATAGGTCAATATAGTTCAGTAGTTTAGCTTTTATTGTCTCTTTGTAAAGGCAAAATGATAATAGTGTTGTTCTAACTTCATTAAAGTCTCTTTTCTATTTTTGTAAGTAGTTTTTCTAGTTCTTTTGAGCTCTCTTTTGGCAATGTAGTTAGTAATTGGTATCTACACCAGGAATTAGCTGTTTCTTCCCAGCTTGAAATGTGAATTTTGTTTTGGAGATTTAAAAAATTAATCTGTATAATACTTACTATTTTGCCCCTAAATTTGACATACTGAATAAATGGAAGATAGCCTTTTAGATGATGTCTAATTTGGAACCAGGTTTTTACCAGGGAGTTGCGTTTTTTTGCATTTGGGTTCTAAAAATCAGGATATGAGACAAAAATGCTAGCTTTTTACAATTTTGCAGTGTAATTATAGTGAAAGTCACTTTTGCAGAAATGTTTCTTCAGTTTTAAAGAACCTTCTTTAATACTTAAGTGATCAAAAAAATTGAACTCAGGGTCGTCTTTGTTGATTGTTTTCAGTTATTAACTTATATAACTTACCTGTTCAAGATAGTTTACATGATCTGAAGAAGTTTCGAGCACATTTTTATTCACTTTATGAAATCTTGCATATTTTGGTCATGTGATTTAAGGTATTCGATTTGTGTTGTATTTGGATTATATTGTCAGATGTTTACAAATGTATAGCTAGGAAGAGACTAATGGTATGATTAGCAGACTTAGACACTTGTGTCGATTCTGAGGGTGGAAGTGGTCAAGATGGAAAACCCATTTTACAGATGATCATTTTATTAATGAGCATATTTATTTATAATTCTTGCTTCCCTGTGTAACCTGGAACTGCAGTCTCAAATAATGAATTTTCCAGATAACATGGAGCCTTTGAACTTTAGGTATCTAGAGGAAAAGGGATTGGAAGAATTCTTGAAAATAAACTAAATATGTTACCATTATTTGGTGGGGAAATATAAAAACAGAAGAGGTTTTAATATCTTTCTCAGTTTGCATAGTTAAATCTTCCTCTTTAATTTTGGAGTATAGAATTTAGAGACATGCTGAAAGTTTGAACAAAGTGTATACTTGAAATAAAAGAAAAGTAGATACTGTGGGGGAACAATTGGGAATTGCCACCTAAACCCTCTACCATTATTAGCTGACAAAGTACTGGATTGTGTCAATTTAATGGGACTGTTGTCATGTTTTTCTGTATGGGTGAATGAAATTAATGTCATGGGATTAATATAACAAACACAGATTTTCTTTAAAATTCTGTGCTTTACAAGATTGTGTCTGAGAGAAAACACTGTGATAGTGTACTTAGATACTTGTGTGTTCTTACTCACATAATCTAGAAAAGTGAAATAAATAATGGATTTTTATATGTTTCTTTATTTTAGAAGTTTGTACCTTTTGACCTCCTTCACCCATTTTGCTTCCTTTCCCTCTCCCATTTCTCCAGGCCGCCACGACCAGTCAGTTCTCTATATTCATGAGCTTGGAAATATTTTGGGTTTTGTTTTGTTTTAGATTCCATGTATGAAATCATATAATATTTATCTTTTATGTCTGACTTATTTCATTTAGCATAATGCCCTGTAGGTCCATTCATGTCCCAAATAACAAGCTTTTGTTCATTTTTATACTCTGTTCTGTGTATATATATAGCATAATTTTTTTTAAAAGATTTTGTTTGTTTGACAGAGATCACAAGTAGGCAGAGAGGCAGGCAAAGAGAGAGGAGGAAGCAGGCTCCCCGCTGAGCAGAGAGCCCGATGTGGGCCTTGATCCCAGGACCCTGAGATCATGACCTGAGCTGAAGGCAGAGGCTTTAACCCACTTAGCCACCCAGGCACCCTTCACCCGTTGATAGCCATTTAGGTTGTTTCCATGCCTTGGCTATTGTTAGTAATGCTCCAGTACACATGGGGTGCATATATTTTCTCAGATGAGTATTTTCATTTTCTTCAGATAAATATCCTGAAATGGAATTGCTGGGTCATATGGTAGTTCAACTTTTTAACTTTTTGAGGAACTTCCAGACTTTTCTATAGTGACTGTACCATTTTACATTCCTACTGACATTACACAGACGCTCTCCTTTTTTCCACGTCCTGGCCAATATTTGGCATTTCTTGATTTTTTGATAATAGCTATGCCAGCAGATGTGAGGTGATATCTCAGGGTGGTTTTGATTTGCGTTTTCCTCATGATTAGTGTCTTTTTTTTTTTAAAGATTTTATTGATTTACTTGAAAGAGAGATCGGGATAGTGAGAGAGAGAGAGAGCACAGGCAGGGGGAGCAGCACGTAGAGGGTAGAGGGAAAGGGAGTAGCAGGCTCTCTCCTGAGGGGCTTGATCCTGAGGACCCTGAGAATTATGACCTGAGTCGAAGGCAGCTGCTTAACCAACTGAGCCAACCAGGCGCCCCCTGATGATTAGTGATCTTAAGCATCTTTTCATATACCTGTTGGCCATCTGTATGTCTTCTTTGGAAAAATAGCCATTCAGGTTCTCTGCCTATTTTTTAGTAAGAGTGTTTGGGGGGGGGGTCTTGCTTTTGAGTTACATGAGGTTTTTTTTGTTTGCTTGTTTCTCTTTTAAGATTTTATTTATTTGAGGGGTGCCTGGGTGGCTCAGTTGGTTGGGCGACTGCCTTCGGCTCAGGTTATGATCCTGGAGATCCGGGATCGAGCCCCACATCGGGCTCCCTGCTCGGCGGGAGGCCTGCTTCTCCCTCTCTCACTCCCCCTGCTTGTGTTCCCTCTCTGGCTGTGTTTCTCTCTTCAAATAAATAAAATCTTTAAAAAAAAAAAAAAAAGATTTTATTTATTTGAGAGCATAGAAGAAAGCATGAGTGAGAATGGGTGCGGGGGAGGGGCAGAGGAAGAAGCAGACACCCGCTAAATAGGGAGCCTGACATGGGATTCGATCCCAGGACCCCAAGATCATGACTTGAGCTGAACCAGACACTTAACTGACTGAGCTACCCAGGAGCCTCGAGTTATATGAGTTTTTGAAATATATTTTGGATATTAACCCCTTATCAGACACAGATTTGCAAATGTTTTCTCATTCAGTCCATTGCCTTTTTATTTTGTTGATGGTCTCCTTGCTATGAAGTACCATTTTATTATTTTTTTTATGCAGTATCTTTTGAGTTTGGTATCCTTTACTTGGGGTTTTGTTTTGTTTTTGTTTTGGTCAAATCCAAAATATCGTGACTGATGTCAAGGAACTTACTGCCTATGTTTTCTTCTAAACGTTTTATGGTCTACATTATCAAATCTTTAATCCATTTTGAGTTAATTTTTCTGTACAGTGTAAGGTCCAGTTTCATTCTCTTATATGTAGTTGTTCAGTTTTCCTAACACTATTGAAGTTACTGTCCTTGTATATTCTTGGCTCCTTGTAAATAAATTGCATGGGTGTTTTTCTGGGTTCTTCATTGTGTTTCATTTATCTGTGTGTCTGTTTTTATGGCAGTATCATACTGTTTTGATTACTGTGGTTTTGTAATGCAGTTTGAAATCAGGGAGCATGTAGCCTCCGGCTGTGTTCTTTGTTCTCAAGGTTGCTTTGGCTATTCAGGGTCTTTTGTGGTTTCATACAGATTTTGGGGTTATTCTGTTTTTGTGAAAAATACTATTGGAATTTTGATGGGGATTGTATTGAATCTGTAGAGTGCTTTGAGTAGAATCAGCATTTAAACAATTTTAGTTATTCCAATCCATGAGTATGGACTATCTTTCCATTTATTTGTGTCTTCAGTTTCTTTCATTGATGTCTTACAGTTTTCAGTATATAGATCTTTCACCTTCTTGATTAAATTTATTCCTGTGCATTTTATTTTCAATGTAATTATAAATGGGAGTTTTAAAAAAGATTATTTATTTGAGAGGGAAAGAGTTTACAGATGGAGGGAGGGGCAGAGGGAGAGAGAGAATCCTCATGCAGACTCTTCACTAAGTGCTGAGCCCAGTGCAGGGCTTGATCCCAGGACCCTGAGATCATGACCTGAAACGAAATCAGGAGTTGGTCGTTTCACCAAATGAACCACTCAGGTGCCCTTGGGATTGTTTCCTTAATTTTTCTTCCTGGTAGTTTGTTTTTAGTGTGTAAAAACACAACAAACTTTGGTATATTGATTTTGTATCCTGCCACTTTCCTGAATTTGTTTATTCTAACAGGTTTTTTAATTTTTGTTTTTGTGAAGTCTCTAGGATTTTCTGTATATAGTATATCACCTGGAAGTAGTGACAGTTTTAATTCTGTTTCAATTTGGATTCTTTTAATTTCTTGATAATTGCTCTGGACTTTTAAAAAATTGAAGTTAAATTTTATTTCATTTCATTTTAAAGACTTATTTATTTATTTATGAGAGAGAGAGTATGAGCAGGAGGAGGAAACAGAGAGGGAGAGGGAGAGAGAACCCCAAGCAGACTCCTTGCTGAGAGCTTGGTCTCATGATCCTGAGATCATGACCTAAGTCAAAACGAAGAATCGTGCACTCATCCAACTATGCCACCCAGGTGCCTCTGGACTTATAATTTTAATTACAAAGACGAGCATAGGAGTGATAACATGGTGAAGTGATATTTGCCTGTGGTGGATTGAGGGAGAATCACTTGGATTTAGTTGGAAAGAAAATCCATGTTTTTTCTTTTTCAAGTGTTAATTTCTTTTTTAAAATTGTTGTAAAATACATAAAAAATCTGCCATTTTAACCATTTTTAAATGTACGTACAGTTCAGTAGTGTTACATATATTCACATAGTTGTACTACCGGTCCCAGGATGTCTTCATCTTTTTTTTTTTTTTTCTTTTTCAAAAATTTATTTATTTATTTGACAAAGAGAGAGCACAAGTAGGTAGAGCGGCAGGCAGAGGAAGAGGGAGAAGCAAGCTCTCTGCTGAGCAGGGAACCTGATGCGGGACTTGATTCGAGGACCCCAGGATCATGACCTGAGCCAAAGGCAGTTGCTTAATCGACTGAGCCACTCAGGTGCTCCAGGACTTCATTTTATAAAACTTGACACTCTGTAGTTAAACAACAGCTCCCATTTCTCTCTCCTCGCCTCCTTAGAGCAACTGCTATTCTGCTTTCAGTTTGCATAAATTTGACTGTTTAGATACTTCATATGAATAGACTCTTACAGTATGTTTCTTTCTGTGAATGGCTGATTCCACTTTGTGTAATGTCCTTAAGGTTTATCCATGTTATAGCATGTATCAGAATTTCCTTTGTTTCATTCTTTTTTAAAAAAAGATTATTTATTTCTTTGCGAACGCGAAAAGGAGAACATGAGCTAGGGGGAGGGGCAGAGGGTGAAGCAGACTCCTGGCTGGAGCCTGATTCAAGGCCTGATCCTCTGCCCCTGGGATCATGATCTGAGCTGAAGGCACTTAACTGACTGAGCCACCCAGATGCCCCCAGTATTTCCTTTTTAAGGCTGAATAATATTCCATTATTTGTATATACTATCATTTCATTTATTCTTTTATCTGTTGAGAGACCGTTGGGTTACTTCCACCTTTTGATCATTATGAATAAACTGCTTTGAATGTGGATGTGCACATACCTATTTGAATCTCCATTTTACCCAGAAATGTAACTGTTGGATCATATGGCAGTTCTATTTTAAAATAGAGTGTCATGCTGTTTTTCATAGTGGGTACACCATTTTATATTCCTGCCAGCAGTGCACAAAAGTTCCAGTATTTCCACATCCTTGTCAACACCTACTATTTTGATTGTTTTTGATACAACCATCCTGCTGGGGATATGAGTGTTAAATGTAAAATTTTACATTTTTTTTTTATTATATTGAGTACTAAGCAATGAAAAGCTTAAAACTTGTCATTGGGAAAAGAAGAGAAATAGAATTTACATTTCATCTTATCCTATATTCATTTTCTGTGGTTGCTTAACAAATTATTGCAGACTTCAAACAGTATAAATTTATTATCTTACAGTCTATAGGTTAGAAGTCTGGCATGGACTCACTGGGTTAAAATAAGGGTGTTGGCAGGCTTTGTTCCTTTTTTAAGGTGCTAGGGGGGAATTTATTTAGTTACTCTTTCCAAATTCTAGAGTCGGCCTGCCTTTTCTTACTGCCCCAATGGCTCCATCCTCTGTCTTCAAAGCCAGTGGTGTTGGGTGGAGTCTCTCTTATGCTTCTGCCCATCTGATTCTCAGATTCAAAGCTAATGACAACTTGCATGATTTGATTGGGCTCTCCCATACAATCTAGGACAGTTTCTCTGTCTCAGGGTTCTTAATTTAAATACATTTGTTTAGGGGTGCCTGGGTGGCTCAGTTGGTTAAGCGACTGCCTTCAGCTCAGGTCATGATCCCGGAGACCCGGGATTGAGTCCCACATCGGGCTCCCTGCTCGGCGGGAAGCCTGCTTCTCCCTCTCTCACTCCCCCTGCTTGTGTTCCCTCTCTGGCTGTGTTTCTCTCTGTCAAATAAATAAAATCTTAAAAAAAAAAATACATTTGTTTAGTCCCTTTTGACATTTAAGGTAACATATTCACAGGTTTTGGGCAGTAAGGGATGAACATCTTTGAGAGGAAGGCAGCCATTATTCTGCCTACTGTGTCTGCTTCATGGTTATTTAATTGCCTTATTACAAAAAGGTATTACTGGTTAATCTAATGAGAAGATATAACATTATAAATATTTATGTACCCAGTATAGGAGCGCCAAGTGTATAAAGGAAATATTAATACAGTAATAGTATGAGACTTTAATACCTTATTTACATTATTGCATAAGTCATTGAGACACATTCAACAAGGAAACATCAACCTTAAACAACACATTAGACTAGATGAACTTGAATGGATAATTTGTAGAATATTCCATTTAAAAACAAAAGGGTATACTAATTCTTCTCAGGTGCACATGGAACATTTTCAAGGATAGATCATATGTTAGGCTGTTAAACAAGTCTTAATAAATTTAAGAAGATTGAAATTATATCACATCTTTTTTTGACTACAGTGATAGGAAACTAGAAATTAATTATAGGGAGAAAACTGGAAAATTGCAATTATGTCCAGATTAAACAGCATTGCTACTGAATAATTAATGGGTCAAAGAAAAAACCAAAAGAGAAATAAAGAGGTACCTTGAGATAAAAATAGAAATGTAACATAGAAAAACTTATTAGATGCAGCAAAAACAGTTTTAAGAGGAAAGTTCTTAGTAATTAATGACTACCTCAAACAAGAAAAATCTTCAACATAGCTTACTTCTCAAGAAACTAGAAAAAGAAGAATAAATGAAGTCCAGAATTGTAGAAGGAGGAGAAAAACAAAGATTAGAACAAAAATAAATTAGAGACTTAAAAAGACAATAGAAAAAACATCAATGAAACTAAGACCTAGCTCTTTGAAAAGATAAAATTTGATAAACCTTTAGACTCACCAATGTAGAATTTTATCTTGAGTTCTAGGCTCATTTCCAACAACCTAATAAATCTCTGTTCCTCTTATAGTCCCATTCAGAACCTGCTTCTGTTGTGTTCCTTATCTCTGTGGGGATTTAGTGACCTAAATCGGTTATGTTAGGGAGTTAAACTAAACTCTGCCTTCTCATTTTCTTGGTTGTCATTATTATTTTGAAAGGTTTTTCCTGTTACTCATCATTTATTTTTTCATTTATGTTTTTACTGCCTCTGCTTGGGTATTCCTACATAATTTGCCCAATGAACTCTTTCAGCAACCTTCTAACCTTCATTTCATTATCTAGTTGATTCTCTAGTTGCCACCAGAATCAGTGGCTTATTTAAAAATGCATATCAGACCATGTCATTGTCTTACTTAAATCCTTTAAGAATTGTCTGGTATTTATGAGATAAAATTAATTATTTTAGAATGGCATGTGGAGTTTTTCATAATTTGCCACTTACTAGACTCTCCAGTCTCATCTCTTCTTTTCAACTTTCTATCACTTTAGTATAACCTACTTGTAGTTTCGTTCTGTACTATTCTCTGCAAAATCTGTAATTTAGACGTCGGTAGTGTCTGCTAATCTGATCTTTCTTCTTTCTTTATCTGCTGAAATATTTTAAAAGTAAGCATAGTTGTGCTCCTGCAGAATTTTTTCTGACACCTTTTGATAGAATTATTAATTCTTTTTTTTTTTTTAAGATTTTATTTATTTGACAGGGAGAAACACAGCTAGAGAGGGAACACAGGCGGGGGGAGTGAGAGAGGGAGAAGCAGGCTTCCGACTGAGCAGGGAGCCCGATATGGGGCTCGATCCCCGGTCTCCGGGATCATGACCTGAGCCGAAGGCAGTCGCTTAACCAACTGAACCACCCAGGCGCCCCTCATTTGTGGCTTTCATTGTTCTGTTTCAGATATGCTTTTACTCTAATATTTTTTAGGTTGTTTAACTATTTATTTACCACTTTTTTTAAAAGATTTTATTTATTTATTAGACAGAGAGAGAGAGAGATCACAAGTAGGCAGAGAGGCAGGCAGAGAGAGAGGAGGAAGCAGGCTCCCTGCTGAGCAGAGAGCCCGATGTGGGCCTTGATCTCAGGACCCTGAGATCGTGACCTGAGCTGAAGGCAGAGGCTTTAACCCACTGAGCCACCCAGGCGCCCCCACTTTTTCTTACTAGACTATAAATTCACTTAGAGTAGTAGAAGTTGGGGTTTTATTCATCTTTATTTCATTGGCATTTAGCTTCTCAGCCACTCAATGTTCCATAAATGTTGAATGAATAAATCATTGTCAGTTGCTGCACTCTGCGGTTGCTACTGCTCTTCCTCATGGAAGCAGTTTCATATGTTCTTGGTAATATGTTCATTTTCTTTGGGAATTAAACTTTGCATCAGGTAGTTCTTGTTTCAGAGTAGTAACTTGTTCTTTGCTGCAGTAATGGAATTTGTTCATGTGTTTT
The DNA here is from genome assembly GCA_004023965.1 of Spilogale gracilis. Classification (NCBI taxonomy): domain Eukaryota; kingdom Metazoa; phylum Chordata; class Mammalia; order Carnivora; family Mephitidae; genus Spilogale; species Spilogale gracilis. Next base: position 28,455 of record PITA01019710.1, read on the forward strand.
TCTTGGATAATTTTGAAATAGTAGATTAAAGTAGCTAAAGAGCTTTAGATCTGTTTTCACCAGCAGTATATTGCTAATTGATTTCTGTGCCCCATTTACTATGCTTTTAAATTTTCCTTAATTATGGTACTTATAGTTTGTCAAGACCATGCTCATTAAGCAAATCTCATTTGATGGGGGAGGCAAAATAATGTCAACCAATTATAAATATCTGCTATAGGATTGAGAATAAGTCTGAATGCTAATTGATTTTACAGGTGAATGTTCTTCCTCAAGAATGGAATCCTACTCCAGTTTGTCATAGCAGTTTGTAGGAAATTAGACTTCTGTTCTTTACATGTGTCCTCTCTTCATTTCAGGGAAGCATTAAGAAGGTAGGGGTCTAAGAACAGAGATGAGCAATTCTCAGCCATAACCACATCCTGTTAATGATTTGGGATTCACTGTACATAATGAGATAGTACTGATAGGGGAAGTTATTACTGTGAACAGCGTGGAGATTGAGAACCATTGATCTAATCATTCTAGATCTAATTTCTTTTTAATCACAGTAGACTTGATTTTCCTTCCTACTTGGTATAGTTGGGGGTATTATTTATTTTTACATAATACATTGTTACATTCCGGGATGCAACAAATGCTACTATTTGTTCCAGTCTTTGTTCCTGTGCAGGAAGGAATTTGACTAATACTCTAGCCTTGCTAAGTATTTTAAACTTACATGACAGATAAGACAGTAAGACTGTTTCCATTTCAAGTCAGCCAAGCTGTTTGTCTCTTGGATCACTCTAAGTTTCTGGAAGATGGGCTTTAGAGACTCTTAAGTGATAAAGACAGAAGGATATTAACATTTGGATGGTGAATCAGCCACTGGGGAAAAAAAGTAATTTTCAGTATGCATGTTAACTACTACAAAGCAAAATGAATTTATAAGTGTCTCATTGAAACTGGAAGAGAGACAGAACCTGAAAAGTGAAGGGATTAGTGTAAATGGAAATGAAAATGGTAATATCATTAACAATCTATTTAGAATGCTTGCCTTTTTTTATTTTAGTGAAAACAAATTTATAATAATTTTTAAATTTTCTGTAGTTTTATATTTTTTTGTTTGTTTTGGTGTTTTTTTTATTTTTTAATTTTCTTACTTTCGCCCCCTTTTTTTTTTGGACTTTAACCCCCCTATAATGTCTTAAGTTTCTCAACTTAAACCTGTCATGGTAGTTTATTAAACTGGTTATTAAAAATTCAAAATTAAAGTGTGTCTTTTCTTTAGACAGAGATGACAGTTCTACACTAACAAAGCAGGAACTTAAATTCATAGGTATGTACCAAATTCAAGCATGGCTTAAGGGTAATAGTATTAAATTAAACCTAATGTAGGTTAGAAACATCCCCATATAAAATAATAGTAGGGATCTATAGTCTCAAAAATAACTGAAAGGAATTCTCCATAATTCTGGGTGGTTGGTGGGATGAACTGTTATCATGTTCTTATTGTTGTACTTGTTTGGATTTGTCATATTGTCCAAGACATGGTAGGGTTGGTTTTAGGATTTCTAAAATTATTTACCTGTCCAGAGTCTAGATGCCTGGATCTTTGATTTTTAAGACCACTTTTTTTTTTTTTTTTTTAATCTATGATCCTTCTCTCTCACTGAGGGCAAGAAGAATCTGAGACCATATTCTATGATTTCTAATAATTTTCTAATTCTGTAATGTATTTTTTAAATACTCTGGATCAGTTGAGAGTGAGTCTGTGTATTCTGAATCCACTCTTCTTAACCATTTAATATATGCATCTACTGCACCCCTCTCCCTCCCCTAAAAACCTCAGTTTCACATGTTAGTGAAACTAATCTTGCAAGCTATGAGTACCACAACTATGGAACTTTTCCTTTTCAGCAGTTTCTTAGCCTTTTTTTTTTTTTATTTGAAAAGTATAAAGATCTTTATCTAAAATCATGGTCATTTACTTTGGGGAAATGTACTGCAAATGGATTCTTTCAGGAACATAATGTCTAAAAGGATAAATATGTTCATAAAAATTTCAAGACATATAGTTACAACTTTTTAAATAATTTGTAGTATAAAAAGAGTTCAGGGTCAAGGAAACTTACTTTTAGCTGAGGGAATGGGCTGTCCAGAGAATGTAACAGTTTACCTGATTCTTAAAGAAAGGTTAAAATTGAGCTATTTGGAGATAGGGATCAGGGGTAGACTTGTAGTCCCTGGAATACAAATAGCACAAGGACACATAGATGTGTAAAGTGATGGTGATACTGATATTTGACATGAAATATATGAAAAAAAATAGCCTTAGCTACTAGTCAAAGGAGTTGAAAAATAGATGGTAGTTGGGAAATAGTTGGAGTTGGGGGAAAAAATAAAACCTGTTGTTGAGGAAGACTCATCTGACTGTAGCACGCAAGAATATTAAAAGGAACTAGAGAACAGAGAAACCAATTAGATTTTTGTTGTAATGTAGCCAAATGTATTGGGGGCCTGAGCTAGGTTAATGGAATTCAGACTAGTAAGGCATATATTACCCAAGAAGAACTGGTAGTAATTCTCAATAAATTGAATGGCAGTAGCTGGGGAGGGTGGGTATCCCTAGAACAAACTGCTCAGTAGAGCTGTTTAGCGTGCAAGTGAATAGATGAGGTTAGAGTTTGGGCATAAAGGAGAATTGGAAGTAAATCCATATGGGGTAAAATAACAAACTGAGATTAATCATGGCTAAGCAAGGTTGGTAGAGAAGACAGGTTGAATCAGGTTTATTTTAAGATAGGAAAGTCATTTTTTTTTAAAAAGATTTTATTTATTTGACAGAAACACAGCTAGAGAAGGAACGCAAGCAAGGGGAGTGAGAGAGGGAGAAGCAGGTTTCTCGCCAAGCAGGGAGCCCAATGCGGGGCAGGGATCATAACCTAAGCTAAAGGCAGACACTTAACAACTGAGTGACCCAGACACCCTGATAGGAAGGTCTTAATGGGTGGAAAGGAAGATAGGTTTAGATGCAAGAGACGAATATTTGATGAACCAAAGAAACTGGACAGATGAGATGAACAAGTAGAAAAGATTAACTTGAAGGAAGACAGGGAATAGTTGTGGAAACATTCAGCATAAAAGAAAAAAATTAGTTTTTTTAACTTCTGTAATTTGGGGTTAATGAATGTTTAAGTTAGTAGAAACTTTAGAAGTAGGTTTTCCTCCCAAAAGAAATGGTTACTTTCAGATAGACATTAATAACTTGAGTGTGTTTGTAAAAGTGTTCTTTTACTAGTGTCCTTGAGAAAAATCTTTCAGTGATTACATAATAGTGATAAGTAATGATACCTAGATGTAAAAACTATGCTTCTGAAGTACTCTCTTTTGTAATCCTTAGTGTTTCCTAAGAAGTTATCTCCTCTCTTTATCTAGACTATGTCTGTCTTTCATTCTGTTCTCTGCTTACTCCTAACCAAATCAGTCACTAAGTGGTACCTTCTAACTATTTTTTTTTCTAATTTGAAGGTTCCTAGACATGACTTTTTAGACCAGATTTATTATTTTCAAAGTCCCTCATTCTCATAGCTGTGGGTTGGCTCAGATCCTTATCATCTCTTTCACAAATTGTTGTATTAGTCTCCTTTTTTTTTTTTTTTTTTTAAGATTTTATTTATTTGACAGAGAGAAACACAGCTGGAGAAGGGAACACAAGCAGAGGGAGAAGCAGGCTTCCTGCTGAGCAGGGAGCTCGATGTGGGGCTCAATCCCAGGGGTCCAGGATCATGACTTGAGGTGAAGGCAGTCACTTAACCAACTGAGCCACCCAGGTGCCCCCTCCTTTTGGCTTTGTCAGTATAACTAGTCATGTGGACTGATTCCATATGGGAAAAGTGAAGAATGTCCCTTAATCATTTTTGATTAAAATATTATTTTCAAGAATGCCAAGTGTTGCTTATCTAATTATTTCTTAAAGTACATAAAACCATTTAGAACTGGGAAGTTATTTGGTTGGTGAACCTGACATCAGAGTAAGGACAGTTAGTTAGATATCTTTAATGATTATCATGATCTTGATAATGATCTTTTTCTCTGTAATGCAGTTGACTGCTTTCTTAAGTAGTTTTCCTTTCAGATTAATTTCCAGTCGTGTGTTTGCAGAAGCTATGTCCCAATTACCCTGATGATGAACCTGTCAGTTAGAAACCATGTCTTCCATGGTGAGCTGGTTCTATAGATGACCACTATTCACTCCCAGAGGGGCATTTTATTCAAGGATCTCTGAATATGTGTATGTGCCTATTCCTGACAGAACAGTATTTTTATATAAAAACAGGTATCTAGAATCATGATTCTCAGACTTTTTGTCATTATGCTTATAATAAGTGGAGCAACTAATGTTTTCATTCAAAAGATGTATGAAAAACTTAAGAGTTGTTTCTGGGTATGTCAAGATTTAGGAGACCAAAAATATATTTTATTTTATTTTTTTTTTAAAGATTTTGTTTATTTATTTGATAGAGAGAAACACAGCTAGAGAGAAAACACAAGCAGGGGAGTGAGAGAGGGGGAGGAAGCAGGCTTCCCACCGATCAGGAAGCAGGCTTCCCACCGATCAGAAAGCCTGATGCAGGACTTGATCTGGGGACTCCAGGATCATGACCTGAGCTGAAGACAGATGCTCAATGACTGAGCCACCCAGGCACCCCCAAAAATATATTTTTAAAGAGTTTATTTATTTGAGAGAGAGAGAGAGCGCACACACAGAAGGAGTGGGAGAAGCAGACTCCCCGCTAAGCAAGGAGCTTGATGCAGGGCTCATCCCAGGTCCCTGGGTTCATGACCTGAGCCAAAGGCAGACGCTTAACTGACTGAGCCACTCAGGTGCCCCCAAACCAAAAATATTTAATTCATATTGGCAGTAATAGAACATCTGATTTTATACCCAGATCAGTCCTAAAGAAACTATGGAGAGAAAATAAATCTCTATAATGAACATATAAAAGACATCAGGGAAGATAACTTGAAATAAAGAAAATATTTAAAAGAAACAAGCAGAAATTTTAGGTATGGAAAAGTGTAATTGTCAAAGTAAAGAATACAATAGATGGGATAAATAACTATGGATACAGTGAGAAACAAAATAAAAAATGGGTTTTATACATAGTTAAAATTAAAAAAGATATGATATGGATGATAGAAGTAGACTCTAGATAATAGGAGCCCCAGAAAGGGATAGAGAGAAAAATGGAGGGAAGGAAATCTAAAGAAATAAGAAGAAATTTCTTCCTAAAAGAAATACGAGCAGGATGTATGGGTGGCTCACTTGGTTAAGCATCTGCCTTCAGCTCAGGTCGTGATCTCAGGGTCCTGGAATCAAGTCCAGCATCGGGCTCCCTGCTTGGTGGGGAGTATGCTTCTCCCTCTTTTGCTCCCCGTTTGTGCTTGCTCTCTCTCTGACAAATAAATACAATCTTAAAAAAAAGAAAGAAAGAAAAAGACGAGAAATCTTAGATTGAAGTGGTCAAAGAAAAAGAATGAAGGAAAAATCCTCCTCTAGACTCTTTAAAGGGGACATTTTAAAATACCAAAGACAGGGAAAGAATTCTAAAACATGGACTAGTAAGACGAAGTCCTTCTTGGAGAGAGATCTACAAGGGCTATTAAGAAGTAAGTTCAATTCTAAGGAGGTGCGGTACAATATATGAAGAGACTAGATTTAACAGAGGTAATTATCATAGCAAAAAAAAAATGGAAGTAGTGTTAATATAAAGATTACAGTCCTATTTCTTGTAGCATCTCCTTGATTAAATTATCAAGTGATACTTAGGTAGCTTATTTAGCAACTTGGAAGTATATCTGTGATACATTTTCCCAGAGCAATAAATTATGTAATGCATAAAATAATATATTCATGGTTCAAAGGATTATCAATTTTTTACATTCTGTTTTCAAGGTACTCAGATTCTATTGGAAGTGGCAGAAAAATAAATGAATAATAGAATAAAACATTAGGACAAATTATCACAGTTATTTTAAAATGATAGGTTTGAGAGTAGTTTTTTTTCTTGTCTTCATTTTTAAAAATTGATTGTGGTCATTACTTACATGTTTTTATTTAAATCATAGAAAACCTTTAATGAAGAATGTCAAATTGTTTTAATAGCTGGCACACCTAATAAGAGTATATTCTTCATTGTAATTGGCAGTTCTTTCCTACTAAACCTTCCTTTTAATTTCCTTAAGAAATGGGGAGGGGATCATTGTGTATGAATTTAATGATGTTTGTCATCTAGGCTTATGATTTATATTTTAGGTAAGTCTCATTTCTTCTTAGTTCAAATACTCTCCTTCATTAACCTGACCACCTATATTTCTATACTTCAACTGAGGTACGCATTTCTAGAGAAAGAAATTCACACCGTGTGCACATTCGTATCATTATAGATTTGTGATACTAACCTTGACTGACATTTAAATTGCTTGGCAGTGTTAATATACATCTCTAAGAAAGTCTCTTTTTTTTTGCTATGTGTTTATTTTTTTAAACTTTTACTGCCTGAAAACTTCAACTTTTCATCAGCCAATTCTCTGCAAACCTACTTATTTGTGTCCATCCTCTTTTCTCTCTCTCCAGTCCCACTTGCCATCCAGAATTAGTCTTTACTTGTACTGTGGATCTCAATCTTCTGTGTCCTCTCAGAGACCTTGTCATTTTAGTTGCCTTATCCTTTCACCATCACTTTTGTTTGTTTATCTACATCTAAACATACTCTTGTGTGTCTCTTTCTTCTTGAAAAACCACAAAAGAACCCAAACCTTCTATTAATCCCACATTCCTATTCATGTACCTACCTCTCAAACTGTTCTGCCTCCACTCATGTAAGATTCTCTTTGTTTTGGATGATATGTCTAGATGTGACTTTTATTCTTCTTAGGACCTCTTTGCTTCCTGAGTGAGAGAATTCATGTGTTTCATCAATTCTGAGCACAGCTGAAGCCATTATATTTTAAAATATTGATTCTATTCTTTGTTTCTCAGTAACTTTTGTTAGACATATTTGGACTTTCATTCTGTCCTTCAGGTCCGTTAATCTTTCTTTTTTATTATTATTATTATTGTTACTTAAATTTTTTTTCCCCAGTGTTCCAAGATTCATTCCCCATTCCCCACACCCAGTGCTCTCCATGCAATAGGTGCCCTCAGTACCCACCACCAGGCTCTCCCATCCCCCACCCCCTCCCTCCAAGTTCCTCAATTTGTTTCTGTGTCCATAGTCTCTGTTGTTTTGTTTCTCTCCTTGAATTACCCTACTTCCCATTTACTTTCCTTCTCCTACTGTCCTCTAGGTTACCCCTCATGCACCACAAGTAAGTGAAACCATGTGATACTTGACTTTCTGTACTGGACTTATTTCACTCAGCATAATCTCTTCCAATCCAGCCCATGTTGCTACAAAAGTTGGATATTCATCCTTTCTGATGGAGGTGTAGTATTCCATTGTATATATGTACCACATCTTCTTTATCCATTCATCTGTTGATGGGCATCTTGGCTCTTTCCACAGTTTGGCGATTGTGGCCATTGCTGCAATGAACATTGGGGTACATATGGCCCTTCTTTTCACTACATCTGTATCTTTGGGGTGAATGCCCAGTAGTGTAATTGCAAGGTCATAGGGAGGCTCTATTTTTAATTTTTTTTTAAAAATATTTTATTTATTTGACAGAGAGAAACACAGCCAGAGAGGGAACACAAGCAGGGGTAGTGAGAGAGGGAGAAGTAGGCCTCCCGCCGAGCAGGGAGCCCGATGTGGGACTCGATCCCGGGTCTCCGGGATCATGACCTGAGCCGAAGGCAGTCGCCCAACCAACTGAGCCACCCAGGCGCCCCTTTATTTTTAATTTTTTAAGGAATCTCCACTCTGTTTTCCAAAGCGGCTGCACCAGCTTGCATTCCCACCAACAGTGTAAGAGAGTTCCCCTTTCTTCGCAGCCTCTCCAACACTTGTTGCTTCCTGACTTGTTAATTTTGGCCATTCTGACTGGGGTAAGGTGGTATCTCAGTGTGGTTTTGATTTGAATTTCCCTGATAGCTAGTGCACTGAACATTTTTTCATGTGTCTGTTAACCATTTGTATATCTTCTATGGAGAAGTGCCTCTTCATGTCTCTTGCCCATTTTTTGATGTGTTCATCTTCTTTTTGGGTGTTGAGTTTGAGTAGTTCTTTATAGATCTTGGATACCAGCCCTTTGTCTGTAGTTTCATTTGCAAATATCTTCTCCCATTCTGTGGGTTGCCTCTTTGTTTTGTTGACTGTTTCCTTTGCTGTACAGAAGCTTTTTATT
>PITA01019711.1:0-36449 GCA_004023965.1 Spilogale gracilis
ACACATGCCTACCACAAAGGTAAAAATAGTCTTGTTAGTTATGTTCTAAAGGAACTTGTCAAAGAGCTCTCACTGCATGAATACCTATAATGGAAGCCTGACTTTGAAATGACTACTTCTGAGGAAAAGAATCATAAAATATGCCATTAAAAAAAAAAAAAACTCTCAATAGTGGCATCAGAATGTCAGAGAACACCACAGCTCCCCCAAGAAGCACAGTTCAGGAATTCCCCAGGTCAGATATTGAAAATGCACGTGTAAGATCAACAAGGCTAAAAAAAAAAAAAAAAAAGAAGAAGAAAAGACAGAAAGCTAAAGACATACTGTGTTTCTGCTGCCATCACTGATCAAGTGAGTCATTTAATTTTTCTCTTTCTCCTCATTTAGAACATAATGGAATCATGGGCTTTAAAAAGCTCTTTTGGGTCACCTAATCCAACCTTCTAACATGACTATGAATTTTCAGTCTATACTTATGGCTTCAATAAAAGTGAGAGAGCTGAGATGGATAGAAGGGGTATCTGCAGCTTGTAAAACTGGGAGTGGGCAGGAATTCCCAATTCCACATCTATTCATAATTCCCCTTATCTTGGGCCCTACTAGGATATTGGTCATCTCACACCTACCTCCTCTGTTCTCAGTCTATCTGTCACTGGCATCTCTCCAACTCTATGGTGAAACCCATGGAAAGTTACTTCAGTGAGATTTCTGCCAATTTTCTTATCTTCTTCATCCATATATCTTGTTGCATACCTCCCACAAGCCACTAACTCTAGATCAAATACCAAAATCTGAGGTCTTGGTTTACTGCACACAATTAGACAAACATTGAATACTCCTATAAGAGCCTTCACTGCATGTCTGTGATTTCACATCACCACTGGACCCTTGACCAGATCACCTATCCTTTTATTTGTCCTTGGTTTTCTCCTTCTGTCTAAGTCCAACCCACAAGCTGGAACAGTGAAGGCTGCCTATTCAAAGGCAGGAAAGAAGAAAAGGCTTTGAAGGCTGGTCCTGCCATGGATCCCTTACCCAGAAATTCATCTGCAAAACTGCTGAGCTATAGAAAGAAAAGAGCCATAGTTAGAGGAGTTAGAGCTGAAGTTAACAAAGCAGAAAAACTGAGTAGGTGTTGAGCTGGAGAGGTTTAGGTTGACTTACAAATGGAGGAGCAGCTGGGAAGTCAGAAACCGAGGAGCTAGAGATAACAAAGTAAGGTGTCAGGCCAGCAGATAGCTCCAAATCTAAATCTGTAAGCATGTAGCCATCTGGCTGAACTATTCCTTTTCTCTAGGCCCCAAGCATCAGCCCTGGCTTAGCCACTCCAGGTCAGAAACTCCCATTCTCCTCGGTGGCTCTGCCCAACTTCAACTATTTTCTCTACAGACCATTCACCATCATATGCACACCACCCCAATTGCATCAAACCACTCTTCCATCTACCCCTGCCCCACCAAACTCACTGCCTAAACCTACTACCATTTGTTCTTTTCAGCTTCTCAGCGAAAGAGAAACATTCCTTCTTCTGTTCCAGGCAACTTTCTCTTCATCTCTTCTCTAGCTATCCCCTTTTGTCTCCTTTATTACCTAAATTAATCTAAAATGGTTCTTTTCTCCTGCCCCTCTAGATACTCCTCCTCCTTTAGTTATCTCCATGCCTTAGTCCAAAAAGGAGCTTAGAGTTCTGCAGTATTTAAACTGAGATGGCCATTTGTGCATTCAATCCACAAACATTAGCCATGCACCTACCAAGAGTTCACCACTGTTGCACTAACCTCTAAATACCGGATTCAGACCGGTGGCCATACATTGCTTCTATTGCCAGGAATGCTTTGTTTTGTTTTAAGAAAGGGTACCAAACAAAGACTTGATTTTTTGGATAAACACCAAACAAATTCTGAAATGAAATAGAAATGGGACCATTTTCTCAGTCAAACCTGGAGTAAAAGATAGTGGTCATAAGCTGCCTCTCCTGACTCACTACATCCTCTTCAGGGGGGACCTGGTCTACCCAAGAACACCTAATAGTAGCAGATCAGGTGAAAAACTACCAAGAAACACAAGCCAGTACTGACAGGGCACCAGCTTTCCAGACCCAAACCATACTCAGTAAGAGAAAACAAAGGGATTTCACAAGCTAGGTTTGAGGCCACTAGGAAATAATACAGAACTTTAAGAGCCTGTTTAGTGAGTTCATTTAACAAAACAAACTATCCCCATGGAGACGGTCCCAGGTACCTATTTATCAGCAACTACTTAAGTCCATGTTGAAGTTATTACATAGTTCTTGATTTAAAACTCTAGTTAATGATGGCAACATAATTTGAGATCTCCCAGTTCTTGTAGGATACGTGCCTGAATAAGTAATCAATAGTTAACTTTTTTTCTTCCCAATCAAAACTATGCTACTAGTCACTCCCAGACTTGGTGTTCAAATGCTCCAAAGTTCCTTGCATCACAGATTTCAGCCTTGGGAAGAGGCTCAGAAGTGACATGTCTTTCTAAGGCTAACATACCCATCTTCTCCATGTGGTACAACTGCAGTTTCAGGAATGTTGAGCAATTTGGGCTTCTGCTGATGCTGCTTTTATTATGAAGATAGAGCACAGACATTTTTAATACAATAGTCATTCCTCTCACCAGGCTACATAATTCCTCTAGGATCATAAAGACACAAATGCGTTCCTTGCCTTATATCAAGAGAAATAGTATAATAACTCTATGGTGTGGGTAGGAATAGTGGAAGCAGGGGGAAAGGAAGAGAGAAAAAGAGTCCGGATAGGGTAAGGAATCCTTAAGAAAAGCTGAGCTGAGATGAAAAGTCTAAAGCTGTGCCTGGCTTGATCAAAGCGGTGTAGTTGAATTTTCTATAAATTTAAACCTCCATACCAAACCCTACGTGATTATATAACAATATCAGAATTTTAATGCTAGAAAGAACTAATCCTCTGACAAAACATTTTCACCCAAGGCACAATGAAAGCACATGAGAATGCAGCAAATATTCAAAAATTTGCATAGCTTAAGAAAAAAAAAACATCATTTTTAGTTCGTGGGTTAATAATTCCTGAAAAAAATCAGAAAATAGTAGAACCAACAACTTGGTTGATTTGGTACTCCAGCTTAAACGGCTAGCAGAAATAATGGCTATCTACACTAAAACCCCTAGCACACTCTCTCCTGAAACTATAAACTGAGGTTGGGGCCAATGTCTTTCCCCCATACCTCAGTGCCTAGACCCATGGTAGATATTCAATAATCTATCAATGACTGATTATTATTAAGTTGAATAGGATTTTAGAGTTGGTTACAACTTAGACAACTTCAACTCTTTGAAATAGAAGGTTGGGAAATAAAGCTAAGATATGAATCATAATGATTCTGGAGACAATGAAGCCCAAAAGTCTATAAGTACTGATCTGGCTGGACTAGGTTAATCCCATTATTACTAACAAGTATGCAGCACTGAGTTTGCAGTCAGTACTACTGAAGCTATTAGACACATAGAAATCCTGTCAATAGTTCCTATATTTCTATAATCTACCCGATATGTATACCTGAAGCTTAATGTAATTACTCCAGTTCAGAATTTATTGAGTATCTCAAGTGTGCCAAAGGCTATGCTAGATACTGGGTACCTAACAGGGGAAAAATGGCCATTGTCAATAAGGTGTAAATAAGGAACTTAAAAGTCTGGAAGGGATGACATAAATGCAAAGAAAACAAACAACAAAACAAAAAGATGGCACTAAATGCAGTAACAGAAGTGTGTACAAGGGGGGCACCTGGGTGACTCAGTCCTTAAGTATTTGCCTTTAGCTCAGTTCATGATCCTGGAGTCCTGGAATCAAGCCCCGCATTGGGGGTCACACTCGGCGGGAAGGCTGCTTCTCCCTCTCTTACTCCCCCTGCTTGTGTTCCCTCTCTAGCTGTGTTTCTCTCTGTCAAATAAATAAATAAAATCTTTTTTTAAAAAAAGTGTGTACAAGGGAGAAAAGTAGAGCAAGGAGCGAGTAATGCTGTCTTCAGGGGAGAAGGAAAGCATCACAAGGAGAACAACCTGGCCACAGCTTTGATTAAAAGATACACTGGAGTTGCCAGTCATGTAAAGTAAGGAAGAACAAGCCAGGAATCCATTGAAGGATCATCATGGGAAGACAACCAAAGAAGAAGCTCTATGTTCAGGAGAATCAGCAAATAGGTGCCAAGGAAAATGAGAGATTTAAAAAAAAAAAAAAAAAAGTTCAGTGGGAAGAGTAGAGAATTGGGAAGAAATGAAATTAGGACAGGGCTTTCACAATCAAGCAAAGGAATTTGGACTGCATCCCAAGATCAGTGAGGGACCACTGGGGGTTTCAGGTGGGTGGAAGTGAGGAGGGCAATTTTAGAAGGAATTACACTGGCTTGAAAACATCCATGATTACCTAGATGACCTTCTCTAGACTCTGAGATTATTTATTACATCACTCAAGTTGCCAGAGACATCTTTGCACTGTTACTCTTATTTGGGGTATAACGTCACATAGCAGGAAGCCATGGACCATTTTTCAGATTGTTTCTTTATTTCCCATGGATTTGCCACAATATTCCCAATTCACAATCTTCACCCAAGACCTCTCTCTTCACTTCCAGACCCTAAAATGCAATCACCTAATCAATATCTTCTTTGGCTTTTTCAGATATGTCAGAGTGAATCTGTTCAAAACTTACTTCCTCATTCTTCCTCCTCTCCTATGCTCACTTCCTCAGTGGATCACATCACTATTTACCGAGGTGGCCAGAGCCCAGAACCTTGGAAGTCATCCTTGATTCCTCTTCAGTTACCAAGTCTTACTGACCTTCCTAAATATCTCTCAAATCCCTAGTCCTCTCTACCCCAGGCCTACCATCTTGGTCAAAGCCATTGTCATTCACTTGCCCCATCCAGTTTGTTCTCCAGCCATAGCCACAACACTGATATCTTTACGAGACTGCAAATCTGATCACATCATTCTCTAGCTCAAAAACTTGACAATAATTCTTAATGCTTTAAGATAAATTCCAAACCAATAGTGGGCCAAGATTATCTCTTTAACCTCATCTCTCATCTCTTAGCTCCTCGCATTACACATTCAGGCCATTCTGATATCTTTTAATTCTTCAAATATGTTTGTTCTCTCTCTCTCTCTCTCTCTCTCTCTCTCTCTCTCAAAGCCTTTAAGTACATTGTTCCCCCTTCCCTACCTGAAACATCTGCCCATCCCTTACCCATTCTTTTTGATCATTGTTTAATCACATCTCCATCAAGACTCTTGGTTCCATGAATATAGCATTTCACCTGTCTGTTTCACTCTACCCTAGTACCTAGGACAATGCTGGCCACATACTAGGAGCTCCATAAGTATTTTCTGAACTAATGAATGAATGAATAATTGGGGTTCTTTCCAAGTAACTTTTAATTATCCTCAGGCTAAAATTTTAAGGTTCCATTAATTTCCTTGTAATGGCAACAAAAGCTTTTACTAATACAAAATAAATATATTCTAGAGGTCCCCACACATGCACAAGGAAGTTGGTGAATGGTATACTATGTCAATAATACTTTCCCTTTTACCCTCTTACTTATTCATTTTTCCATGTTATGACTGATTTATAATGTGAGTTAATACTGAAACTGTATAATGTGCTATGCTCAAAAGTAAAGTAAAGGATAGAATGCAGTTTGAGGAAGCTAAGGTAGACTGGTCTGGCCCAGATAGACAAAAATAAGAATTTTTAACACAAAGAATTTTTCCCATTTCCCATATCATAAACCTGCTGTGCAGCTGAAGCAGATATTAAAAACTGTATTAGATACAGCTCTTGTCCTTTAGAGATCTAAACTCTAGGGGCACCTGGGTGGCTCAGTCGTTAAGCATCTGCCTTCAGCTCAGGTCATGATCCTGGAGTCCGGGGAATCGAGTCCCACATTGGGCTCCCTCTCGGTGGGAGGCCTGCTTCTACCTCTTTCACTCCTCTTGCTTGTTCCTTCTCTAGCTGTGTTTCTGTCAAATAAATAAAATCTTAAAAAAAAAAAAAAAAGCGATCTAAACTCTAGAGTCTAAGGCGACACATCTTTAATTTTTGGCATCCCAAACTTCATCATCCAAGAGCACCTCATACTCCAGCTGCCATGGTGGCTATCCCGAATGAAATCCACCATGTACTATGATACAAAAAGAAACAGACAAGTCTACTGTGCTGCTTAAACAGGCACAACATAGCTGTTTCGCTGCAAAACATACACAGCCCACTCTGAAACAGAGCTCGAGCATAACCAAAGAGGTCTCTGTTCAAACAATAAATCTGAAGAGTGGCACAGAGTCTGATAAAATACCCCTTGTCTACTATCCAGCAGGGGGATAAATCTCCCAGGCCGGGCTAGCTAATTCCTGCACTATATTAAGTGCTTTCACACCGTGTGCCAAGAGGCACATAAGGCAGAGTATGCTTGATTACATTACTTGTTGACTAGGGCCCTGCAGACTCATCAAAGGAAGGAATGCAGGCCAGCATTGTGCCAAAGCCTCTCACGCTAACCAGTGCGTCCCACTCTTACAGAGGCCCCCAGAATGCTTCCAAGATGTGAGGGGGTTGCTTTAGGAAATTTAGACTTCAGCAAGGATTAAGCATCTACAGTCAGTGAGGCATTGGATCAAATTGTTCAAAAGAATTTGTTTTACTTTCATCCACCCTATTTGAGCGGGAATCCTAAACAGGCCTTGAAATTATATGAAAATTTCTATTTGTGGCTATTGTTCCAAGGAGAAAGGTCATATCAGGCTGCTGAATCACTCAGTTTCCAGGGAAGGCAAATCTGGTTGCAAAACTGGCTGAGAAGTTTCTGAAATTTCATTGCATTCTCAAAGAAATCTTATGGCCCAGAAAAGTAAAGTACCAAAGCATCCAAGGGCTGTACTCTCTAAGGATCCCTGGCTCTCTTCCTGGATGTCTTCCTTGATGTGTGTTGGGATTAAGAAGCCACATTTCAGGGGTACCTGGGTGACTCAGTCCGTTAAGTGGCTGGCTTTGGCTCAGGCCATGATCTCAGGGTCCTGGGACTGAGCCCCATGATGAGCTCTGCACTCAGTGGGGAGTGTACTTCTCCCACTTCCTCTGCCCTTCACCCATCTCATTCTCTCTCTTTTTCTCTCTCAAATAAAAAATCTCTTAAAAAAAAAAAAGCTACAATTCAATTCCCCACAAAGTAAGAAAGGTCATCAGCCCGACCAGAATCATCATCATTCCATCTGTCTCACCTATATCATAGTTCCAGATTTGGTCCAAACCCAGGTTCCGCCCCCAGACTTGTAGTAAGGTTTTAATTCAGTCAAGACTACATTAGAGAAAGTCTGGGAACTGGACCTAAGTGTTCTAAGGTTCAAAGACTTACAGGTCATGAATTATTCTGGAAGTTACTTAAAGTCAGCAACCCCCAAGAATATGCTCAATTCAGCACCAAAGTATTCCTGACCTTAACCTTGAGGTCAGACATGGTACCAATGGCCTCCTCTTGAAAGAGACTGGCCAAGACTGAAACTCTGCACACATGCCCCTCTTCCTGTAGAACCTGGCTGGCCTCAACCCTAACAGAAAGCAAATTAGAGCTCATGGGAGTCTTCTCCCCCTTGCAGCATCTTGCCATGGAACCAATATTCCTTCCCAAAGAACTGATGACAATGAGAGAAATATGAAAGATATTCTGATAATCTTATTGCAAATACATAGTACTTCCTGGAAAACTCTAAATTACATCTTAGAGATAAACCCATACATGGAGCAGTCTTACACACTGGCACTGGCAAAGACGATTCTTGTCCTGATGACATATTCCAGAGGAGAGAGTTTTGTTGTTTGAAATCACATAAGTAAGGTTTTTTCTTGTTTAATCATTTATTATTATTTATAAGAAAAAGTATGTGTTCAGATTTGGCATATGTATTAGTCATAAGAAATCAGCACACATTTTAAAGAAACCAAATGTGCTGTCAACTCCAAAACAACCAGAATATAACAAATTCATCAATATGCTTACACTTTGTTCAAAATTGTTCTAGACAGTAAATACTTAAGAGTCTGAGATATATCCATTTATGACCAAAAAAAAAATTCTCCCCTTTGGTCTGATTAATGCAAAAGAAGAAGGAGTGAATAGAAAAAAGACATATTTTACAATTCTGTTTTGCTTCAGTAAACAAAACAGGGAAAATAGATGAGAGGCATGCTCTTCCTCCCTCCTCAATATCAGCTGCTTTCAAAGAGCATCATCGGAACCACCCAATTACAACACCCGCTGTCACTCAAGAGCTTTTGCTTATTTCCATTACCTGATAGTGACATTCCTAAAAGGAAAGTTTCCCATGTACTAACCCATGGAATGAAAACATTTGGGAAATTTGCTTTAAGATTCAGAACTCCACCCTTGTCCCACCGAATCAGCATCCTCAGAACTGAGTTAGATATCTACGTTTTTAATAAATACCATACCTGATTATAGGCTTAGAAAAAAGCTATTCTATAAAGTTTGACCTGAACCCATGTCAATAGCTTTTGAGGAACTATTAAAAATATAATAAGAAAAAAAGAAGAGAAAGAAGGAAAGAAAGAAATATTGATTGA
Organism: Spilogale gracilis; assembly: GCA_004023965.1. Taxonomy (NCBI): domain Eukaryota; kingdom Metazoa; phylum Chordata; class Mammalia; order Carnivora; family Mephitidae; genus Spilogale; species Spilogale gracilis. The sequence continues at coordinate 8,641 of PITA01019711.1, forward strand.
GTACAGCCAGTTGGTGGTTTGTTTTGGTCATTTCATAACTGTGTTAACAAAAAACAAGTAGCCACGTACACAATCTATTTGGTAAGGGACAATTACAGTATTACTACTCACACAGTACTTCCGCAAGCCATTTCTGGAGGACAAAATATTAATGACCTGAATCTTAATTATCAGTATAGCTTTTAATGTTTTTGAAGCCCATTCACAAGCCAGACGCCTCCAAAAATAGCTATCAGGAAACAGAGTTCCTAAAGGAAAAGTTCAGACATGGCTAATGTATAAAGCATAATAAAATAAATTGTAGATCCACAATCTCCAGATTGGTGAATCCCAGAGGTTGTTAAATTTGTAAATACATGCATAAAGTGACTGTGTGATTCCTTTAAAACAATAGTAAAATCCAGCTTCTTAATATGGATTCATTAATCATATTTATTCAGTAAGTTTTCTGTACAGCTTTTCTACGCATTATCATACGATGGTATTACTAGTTTTTAATCAAGAATCAAAAATATGGTAACCACATGCAATTAGGCCTTTGCCCCTCCTACTCTGAAGAATGCTTAATTCAACTACAGTTTAGGTTCATTATGTGAAAAACACAGAAAGCAGGACAATATATTCCCTAAAGCGAATACTCCTCAAAGAAATTCTCAATATTGTGAAAATTCACAATATTAAACATTCCAAAACTGGCTTTTTATCGTGCTTTTATAATATTGTGTTTTAAAAGATATACATTCTTGAATTTTTTTCTGATTCAGAATCCTTTCCTATAAATTGAGAACAACTCCATCCAGGAATGGAAATGTGGCAGTAGGTATATCTCCCACCCCGCACTCCACATCACTCTTTTACTTTTCCACTGTGTCTAGATTCTATCTCCATTAACTATTCATAAATTTCACATTATTGCAAATCAGAACCTCATCTCACACTTCACACTTTATGTAGTGATTTCATGTATTACCATGGTTCCTATTTCATCCTATTTTTAACAATAGCATTTTTCCCTCTGTGATTTTTGTTTTTATGTTTGTTTTTTCTAAGATTACTTATTTATTTATTTGCGAGAAAGAGCAAAATGCCCTTGAATATGAGTGTCGGGGAGAGGCAGAGAGAGAGAAAGAGGGAGAAGCAGACTCCCTACTAAGCAGGGTGCCCAATGTGGGGCTCTATCCCAGGACCCTTGGCAGAGGCTAAACCAACCAAGTCCCCCTCCCTCTGTGATGTTAAGACCAATATAGGTGAAAACAATGGTGAGTGCCATATATCCTCTCCCTCACCATCTCATCAAATAGAGGAAAAAATGTATTCATATGGATCTTTATAAGTACCAAGGAGTCTCCTTTCCCATTACATTTCTTCACTCTCCACCCTACCCCCCAGGTAAAGTGCTCCTGGTTTAGGACCTCCAGGTCACTGAGCCTTTTGTTATGTTGAGAGAGGGAACAGAAAAGCACAACTAGGGTGCTTTGAATAATAAAACCTCCAGAATTTCATGATGCCTGTCAACTACCCCAAATTTCTCCTTTTCCAAAGAGTTATGAATGAATGCAATATAATATAATCACACACAAACATGACGTGTCAGGTAAAAGCAACAGTCCAGAGCAGATGTGAAAGGCACTATTCCCATTAAACATTTACTCTTCTGAGGATTATGCCAAACCAAGCCTGAATTCCGGCTTCAGAACAAGACACAGACTTTCAGACTAATGGGAGCTAGCCACATGGAGCCACCTGACCCGAGGAGGAGAAGCTGGGGAACAGCAGCTTTTCTTAAAAAATTGGATCTAAAGTAAAGAAAAACTAGAAAGGAATCAACCCACTGCTGAGAAAACAAATAAGTCCAATCAATCTAAATCACAACCATCAATGCAGGAAGGAAATACAAAACAAGTTTAGGCTGAACACCTTATCAGACAGCCAGGGTCGCTCACCTGTGTTATAAGACACAACCGTATAAAACACTCGTAATTTTAGTAGAACAATGTTACAGGACACGAAACACGAAATGAAGGTATGACTCCAAAACAAACCTTGTTTATTTTTTGGACATATTATTAAATACTTATTAAGTATTTGGTTTCTCCCCCTTGAGTTAAAAGATCTGATATGACTCTAAGTTCCTGGAAAAGAGGCATCGGGCCTTTTGTCTTCATACCACCAGCACCTGGCACGGTAGATGAATCGGCTGTGCAGTGAATTTTTCTGCTGAATCAACCGGATGGATCAACAAATTTTATATTTCATCTTCTCTTTTTCTAAAAGGCCATACAATAGAATGAATTAATAAACAAGCAAGAAAAAATGCATATGGTAAACCACTGGATCGTGCAGCAAGAACAGACCTATTTATTAAATGACTAGAGACAACAGCTGGCATCATATCTACGTAAGATCAATTGTACATCTACCCAAGAATTCAAGGGAGGAAGAGTCTGGTGCACAGCACCAGATCTCCCTCTTCCCTATATGTCTGCCAAGATTGTGCCTCTAGACTTCTCACTATTTCTGGCCCTTGATAGATTTACACTAAATATTCTTAAAAATCATTTTGCACATTTTGGAGCAAACACTGAAAGCACAGTAGCCAAAAATAAAATGGTGGCGAGTGTGGTGCTAGCTTAGCTCTCACGCAGCTGGCAGCAGTCAGCGGGCTGCCGTTGAGGTTTATTCCTAAACATCTTGTTTTTGCCTAGTGTTTAAGCTGCAACCACTCCTGGAAGAAACTGTAGTAAAATGTTGAATAAAAACTGTCAGAGTTCTACAGCAATGCAGGAGGTTCTAGCCGAGAGCACCAAGCTAAAGGAGCTTTACGCATGGGGGAGGCTACTTTCTACAGGTGGCTGTTCCATTCTAGCTGATCCTGTTAACATGCTGAGTACAGGAAGGGGCAAGTATCTGGCTCCTCCCCAGTATCACTCATCTGTGAAGCAAAGGTAAAGAACTATAACATACTCCGCTTCATAAGTGTACATCCCTCACTGGGTCTGTCTCTCTCCTGTTCCCAAACCCCCTCCTACCTATACCCCCACATCCTACAGGGAAAATATATGAGGAGTCGTGATCTACCTATAAAGACTTGGAAGATCATCTGTCAAACATGGCCTCTCAGAAAGCAAGAGAAAACTGGAAAACTTGCAGTTTTTGAGGCTATAGGTATACTAAAATATTGGGGAAAAATTACTAAGGATGTCAGATGTTCTATTTAATAATTAAAATTGTTTCATGGATGTCTTCTTCCAACACCATCCCTATATCTAATAATAAGTGGCTACTGGAGAGAACTTTAAAAATCTAAATACTGGTTTTGAGGCTTTAAGGTTTTTCTCAGAGCTCCCCTAAAGCCACTTCTGTAGGCCTGAGCCCAAGGCACTTTTATCTGCCTTTCTGTGTCTTGAAAGGAGAAGCAGAAAAGGCCTTCACTAGGAAGCAGAGGGGTGCTTCCCCTCCACCTCTTTCTGTGCTTCAGGATGAGTAGAGGTGGGTCTAAGGACATTCCAAATGTAGAAGATGAAGCCACACACACACACCAAGCCATACCCAAGTCTTCTGTTATTCTACAAATACGATACAAATCTACATATATTGTCATTTGGCTTAAAGAATAGGAGAACTTACACAATGTTCGAACTCTGCTTGTATTCTAGATGAAGCTATTTTCTTTTTTACTTTTTTGCACCCCCTCCTCTCAGACTCTACACAGGGGTGAGTGCACTCGTTATATGGCAATAAATTTAGATGTGTCTGACTGAAAGAAATCTACAATAATGTGGCAACTTCAATCTCAAGGTAATAAAATCTTTATAGCAGCCTTCACTGCTTTATATATTGGGTTTACACAACCTTCTCTTTAAGGGTTTTTTTTTTTATTTTTAATCTTTTTCCCTTTTTTTCAGCCTTTACTCCAACTTCCAACTTTTACTTAAACAACACTAGTTAGCTAGAAGTTAAAATACCTTTGTGAAGGTGTACCCAATGCCATCCTAACTTGGAGAATTAAGGGGAATGTGTAGAGACGTTCAATAAAGTTCATACTCAATGTGATAATGATCACAGCCAACATGTACCAAATAAATCCAATTAGCGTATGGGTACTTAGAGTTCATTCATTTAATATGAAGTGACATTTTGATAACTAAAGAATTGAGCCATTAGCACTCTTTGGTTACAACCTGTCTGACAGATTCTGGGCATGAACTTCACTAATTGAGTTTTCAAGGACTTAGGTGAGGATTAGTGGTGGGGACGCATTCTGTTTCTTCCACAGAAGTGTTTCTGGGAGTCCTTTGGAAATGGCTTCTTTCCCAAGAAGTCTTTAAGAAAGCATGTTCAACAGTTTGGATAAGGAAGAAAACTGTTCAAAGTTTTTTCCTTTTTTTTTTTCTTTTGAAAATGACTATCTCTGACCTTGATCAGAGAAGTTCAGTTGGTTAGAACATTTCTAAAGTCTGCCATTAAAAAATGGTATGGATATAAATCTGCAACTTTGGGTCCTGATCTGGCACTGCAGTCTAATTGGATATCTTAGAAGGGCTTTATTTGATATTTTGAGAGAGCCAATGAACAACTGCTGAATGGATGAAGCAGAACACTGGACTCTAGCTGAATAAAAAATTGCATTCCTGAGGCCTGTGTGGCACTCTGCCCCTGTGTACGCTTGCTTTGCTCTTGTCATGGAACTTTCACTCAGTGTTCCTTGTGGCCTGTCAGAATATCAGGACAGCATTGCTTCCTTTTTACACACTGCTGTCTTATTCTTCTCTTTGTAACAAATATGAAAAAACAGTACAGACTAAAAGCATTAAACAAATACAAGGATATGATTACAACCTAGGTCATAATATTGTCCAAGAATATCAAAACCAGTAATTCTCAGCTCTTTAAGAATTTCCTCTAGAAAGAAAAGTTTTATTTCTATCCTAGTTCGCCCTTCAAAAAAAAAAATTCACTAACACTTTGGATGAAAAAATGTTTAAAAATTTTACTCTCACTTGAAAATTACAGAGGGAAAAGGAGATTGAACATAGCTTTGGGTTCTTATAGACATGAACACAGGAATGTCAAGTAACTGTATTTTCTACTTCTACAACTTCTATCATCAAAACAATTCCACAACTACTATGTTGTCTTACACCTATATGTGAAAAAAAACAGATAAAAACATGAACTGAATGCTGAAATAAAAGCAAACACAAGGGAGTTCTAATCCTAAACTTGCCTCCAATTCATAGCTTGAACCAAAACAAATTCTTCCTCAATTGTTTCTCGGCTTCTTTTGTAAAGAAACCAAATCAGGGGCGCCTGGGTGGCTCAGTTGGTTAAGCGACTGCCTTCGGCTCAGGTCATGATCCAGGAGACCTGGGATCAAGCCCCACATCGGGCTGCCCGTTCGGCGGGAAGCCTGCTTCTCCCTCTCTCGCTCCCCCTGCTTGTGTTCCCTCTCTGGCTGTGTTTCTGTCTGTCAAATAAATAAAATCTTAAAAAAAAAAAAAAAAAGAAACCAAATCACACTTGGGTCAGTCATCAGATCTGTGGAGTAAAGATTCCATATAACTTAGTCTTATAACTAACTGTCTTTAAAAAAGCCAAGTTAAGGGGCACCTGGGTGGCTCAGTGGTTAAGCCTCTGCCTTCAGCTCAGGTCATGATCCCTGAGTCCCGGGATCAAGCCCCACATCAGGCTGCCTGCTCGGAGGGAAGCCTGCTTCTCCCTCTCTCACTCCCGCTGCTTGTGTTCCCTCTCTAGCTGTGTTTCTCTCTGTCAAATAAATAAAATCTTAAAAAAAAAAAAAAAAAGCCAAGTTAACTGTCTTCAAAAACTAAAGGACACTTATCCACAGGAAATGGCCTCCAGTGGCCAAGGGAAGCACTTCAGCAGCTCTGACATTCCTCACCCCTCCCCTACTATCCTCAAAACAAGGATTGATTGTTAGCTTCTTTCCCCGGCTCCACAGTCTTACTTTAGACTACCACTAGCCTAAACTGGAAAGATGGTGGGCTTTGAGACCAACATTTCTTGACTACATTTCCCAATCTGCTTCTTCATAACGCATGTGATCTTTAGGAAATTCTCTTGGCCTTGATGTCCTTGATTGTGCAATGGGACTATTAATAATCTAGACTTTGAAGATGGTTGTGAGCATTAAATGAGAAGATATATAAACACCAGGAGCCAGGATCAGCTACACACTTGGTGGGGTCCAGGGCAAAGCAAAAACATGGAACACCCTGTTCAAAAACTACTAAGAATTTCAAGTTAGCAAAGCAGAGCATAAAACCAAGAGCATGGGCCCTTGTGAGTGAGTGCAGAATCTGTACCAACTGCTTGGGTCACACACCCTTGTCAAGCTGTTCCTGCTCCGTAGCATTGGGAGTATTTAATAAATGACAGGTATGACTACAGCAAAAGTGCTTACTTTGATATGGCTTTCAACTTTTCAGAGTGTTTTCACAGAGAGATGGTTTTCCCGGTGGGAACAAAAACCTTAGAGTGGAAATATCAAACAACTCCAGGAAAGCCACTGACTGTTTCTTGGCCTAAATTTCCTTATATTCAGAAGAGGTTGACTCAGAGAAGTGGGTCTTCAACTATGCTTTGAAACTAGACTCTGAAAAATCCTTGGAGTGCCCTCAAGGACAGAAAAGACAGGTGAAGGGGGCCCAAGCCAAGCAAGTCACTTTTACTTGAAACAGAGTGACTGTGTTTGACTTTTTTTACCTTCATTTGAAAAAACAAGTTCCATGAAAATAAGTGAAAACGACTGGATTCATTGATTTTGCAGACTTTCCAACTCTAAGTTCTATGTTCTCTTGCTTGGTGTATCTTCACAACAACCTTGAAAGTGGAAGGATAGATATAATCTCCTTCATTCCCTAAAGAACACACAGGGAGGGTCAGCATCTTATCAAGGCCTATGTCACTAACCAAACTCTGACCTCCCCATCCCAACCCCAGTTTTTTTCCAGAAAGACTGCCTTTCTCCCCTCCAGCCTCTGGAAAATATTAACTTCTAAGGCTATTTCTTTTCTGATTCTTCAAGAAAACTCTGATGTGACTACAGTGTTAACATGACCAAAGGGGAACAGTGCTACAAAACCAGATGAATTAGAGGCTAAGTCAATATGATAATAAGCTTACACCACATATTCACAAACACAAACACACATACTATAGATAGACAGATGATAGATAGATAGATGATAGATAGATAGATAATAAGCTATTTCTCCCATTTCTAACCAAATTTATATCCAACATCTCTCTCCCTCCCAAACCTGAAATTAATTCCCTTTCCTCAATTGCCCTCTGGCTTGTTACTGGTTATTTAACATGAGAGCTCACACTCTGGAACCACGCAACCCGGGTCTGAGTCTCCACTGTGGCACACTCTCATTCTGTGACCTGGAGAAAAAGCCTCTTGGGCCAGTTTACTCATAGGGTTATTGTAAAGATTGAATGAGTGAATATGTATAAAATACTTGGAACAGTGCCTGGAACATAATGAGGGCTGTGTAAGTGCTTATTGAATAAATAAATTAAATAAACACATTTTTATTTACCTCCTACCTCATATGCCCCCTAACCTCCATCTTGTAAACAGTTGGCCAAAAGGATCCCACAAGTGGAGGGCAGGGCTGGAATAGGGGACAAGAACAAGAGGAATGCTCAGAGCCTGCTGTCATTCCCTAATAACACATCTCCATCACAGCCACTATTTCTGTCTGGAAGGGCCAGTTCTAGAAGGATTCCAAATTTACTTGATCTTACTAACACATTTCACACCATCCCCTTCAAATACTGCATACACATGTGATGAGGTAAAAATAAGACACTGAGGCTATCCTCAACTTACAAATGACCTCAATGCACAAAGATAACCTGCCCTCCCCTATCACCCCATGCCTCTCCCCCTTCCCAAAAGCTGAGACCTGACCTACAAGGCCGGGGAAGCCCTTTTGAACTAAAGCAATAATAAGAGTTTGTTTCAATCTGTGGGTACAGGATTGGAAAGAGAGACCAAATTTTTCACAGGAGAATAGGCCAATCCTGTGAGCAGCTCTCAATTAGGGCTCTACTATTCCTACCTCCCACACAGCAACCACCACAAAAAGGGAACACACACCCTGATGCTAGGAATGTTTTACTCTACATGCTTTTGCTGCCTACAATTCCCATAGTAAGAGATTCATTTGGCTTCAATTCTGCCTTTTAAAATAGGATATTCACTAAGTAATTGTAATTGAAGTAATGACCACATGTCAGACTTGATTGTAGGCTCTGGGAATTTGCTGGCCACTAAGCAAAGTCCATGATCCAGTGGAACTCATATTTAGGAAATTAGGGGACCATCAGGCACTCACATTTTAGTATGTGTGGTAAAGCCATTTTATGTTACCTATTTCTTCATTCCTTTTTTCTCAAATTTTTATTTAAATTCTAGTTAGTTAACATATAGTGCAATATTGACTTCAGGAGTAGATTTCAGTGACTCACCACTTAATAGTGCTCATCAAAAGCGTCCTCTTTAATACTCATCACCCATCTAACCCATCCCCTATCCACCTCCCTCCATCAATCCTCAGTTTGTTGTCTATCCTTAAGAGTGTCTTCTTGTTTGCTCTCCTCTTTTTTCTCCACCCTCATAGGTTCATCTGTTTTGTTACTGAAATTCCACCTACAAGTGAAATTATATGGTATTTGTCTTTCTCTCACTGACTTCTTTCACTTAACATAATACTGTCTAGCTCCATCCATGTCATTGCAAATGGCAACATCATTTTTTTGATCGCTGAATAATATTCCTGTGTGTGTGTGTGTGTGTGTGTGTGTGTGTGTGTGTGCACCATCTTCTTTATCCATCAGTCAGTGGACATTTGTACTCTTTCCACAATTTGGCTATTGTCTCTCAAAAGGTTAGAAATAGAACTATCCTATGATCCAGCAACTGCACTACTAGGTTATTTACCCAAAGGATACAAAAAATACAGATTCAAAGGGATACAGACATGCACCGTGATGTTAATACCAGCATTACCAACAATAGCCACACCAGTTTCTCTATTCCTAACTTTATCTGGAATATAAGGAGCAAGGAAAAACTTCAAAAACAATCCAGAACCATCTTAACCCAACACATTAAAGAAGAGGATCATAGTAGGAACTCAGTGGCAAGAAGACAACAGGAAAGGAAGAGAGATGGAACAAAATGAAAAACAAACACTTCTTTTATTTTTGCATTTTTGACCTAAAGCCAGTTCTGATGGTCCTTGTATTAGTTCGCTAGGGCTACTATCACAGACCACCACAGTCCGTATGGCTCAAACAACAGAAATTGATTTTTTCACAATTCCAGAGATTAGAAGTCAGAGACCAAGGTGTTGGCAAGTGGGTTTCTTCCTGAGGCTTTTCTCCTTGCCTTATATCGATGGCTGCTTTCTCCTTGCATCTTCACATGGTCTTCCCACTGTGTGTCTACATCCTAACCTCTCTCTTTTTTTTAAGTTTTTACTTATTTATTTGACAGAGAGAAACATAGCTAGAAAGGGAAGAGAGGGAGCACAAGCAGGGTGAGTGAGAGAGGGAGAAGCAGCCTTCCCGCTGAGCAGGGAGCCTCATGTGGGGCTCAATCCCAGGACTCCAGGATCATGACCTGAGCCAAAGGCAGATGCTTAAGGACTGAGCCACCCAGGTGCCCCCTAATCTCCTCTCTTATAAGGACACCAGTCATTTTAGATTAGGATCCATCTACTTGACATCATTTTACCTTATTTACCCTTTAAAGGCCTCATTTCCAAAGACTGGGAGCTAAAACTTCAAGACATAAATTTAGAGAAGACAAAATCCAGCTCATAATAGTCCTCTATTCTCAAGATTAAAAACAAAGGACTATAATAATGAGATTCACCAAGCGTTAAATAGATCCAACCAGCTTTTATGAACTGTTTGTGGGAAAAAGATATGTTCCCATTTCCAAATAAATAATTTAAAAATAAACTTTTACCAGTTTAGTAGACCATCTGCAAATTGTTCTTTTTTTTTTTTTTTCTACAATGAGGTTTTTCACTGCTTGAATGAAACCTAACCGAGAAGGATCTAGCTACTAGAGGACAGCATTTCCTTTCTTGGAAAACTTTTGACATTTTCACATTCAAAGTGAAGATCTTTCGGGTCAGTTACATAGACATTTTTCAAATTTCTTCATTTCTAGATGTTACATTGCTTTATGACCGTGATTTTTTATTTATTTTTTTTAAAGATTTTATTTATTTGACAGAGAAACACAGCCAGAGGGGGAACACAAGTAGGGGGAGTGAGAGAGGGAGAAGCAGGTTTCCCGCAGAGCAGGAAGCCTGATGTGGGACTCGATCCCAGGTCTCCAGGATCATGACCTGAGCCGAAGGCAGTCGCTTAACCAACTGAGCCACCCAGGCGCCCCTATGACCACGATTTTTAAAATATCTCGTGGTGAAGGGGCTGGTCACAGGAAGAACACTGTTTCTGCTGAGAATTAACTTTATTCCTTCTGGCTTCGAAGGTAAAGTTGGCCCATGTTTAACTAAAAACAAAATGAAACTAAATTCCTAAATCCAGACCATAACTTTAATAAACATTGTTTCATATGAAAATTGGAAAATTCTTACAGATCATCCCAGATGGACACAAGTGGACAATGGCAAGTACTATCCTCAATCAAACCGGGCAATTTCAAGTGTATCATCTAGAAATCTCCCTGTAGTTCCCTTACAGTTCTGTTATTAAAAAAAAAAATAGTGCTCTTAATTATAAGTAGGCTGCTAAGTCACTCTATGGAAATTCGTACATAATTTTTAGTACTTAATGCTTTAGCTACTAATACTTTAAAAGCTGAATCATAGCAACAGAACTTTCCCAGGCATTTGAAGATTTAAAATGTTATAGAGGCAAAGCACCCTGACCTCAGGGTCAGGCAGATCCAGGACTAAGTCCAGGTACTACTATCAGGCCCATTTTCAAAATGAGGAAACTGAGAGGTAGAGAAGCTGTCATCAGCCTGAAGTCAAACAATCAAGAATATCTCCTAACTCCAAATCCTGGAATCTACATTAAACATCAGTGAGTAGCAAGTGTTGATGAAATGCTTTTAGATAAATTAGTTTTTACCATCTTTGCCCTTCCTTACCTTCCATTTTCACTAACTGTGCATATCTACAGTTGCTTCCAACATAGGCATCTAAATAAATTTTTCATTGCATGTGTCAATGATAAACTAAAAGCAGTATATAGTAATAATCGATACAGGGACCTTTTTGATATATGTAGGCATTAAAGAAACTAGCAACTGTGTTTTCACTGTGAAAATTAATCATTACAGATGGAAAACAAATTGTTCAATAAAAAGAAACATTACCTAAAAATGTTGATAATGTGTTCTTCCAAAAATATTTCAGGAAGATTTCAAAAAAGATATTTGGCAACAACTGAAGTTTTTAATTCAAGAATATAAAGAAAATTAAGAACAGCACTTTATTACTTGATCTGAAGCCTGTAATTTAATACCAATGGTGAATAAGAAACCTACATTAACATTTAAGTAATAAATGGTTCCTTCAAAAAACTGGTGAATATACTGGTAAATTACAGAATAATTTCAATTCAGTTTTCTCTTGAGTCCATATATGGACTCCAAGGAGGCTACAAAATAATGATTTACTGAGTGCTTATTCTGTACCACACACTAAACTAAATATATTAAATCACTGGACTCCCACAAATGCCCTATGTGCTAAGTAGTAGCAGAATCCTATTACACAGATGAGGAAATCAAGGTATACGAATTCCGTTACTTTGTCCCAAGGTCTAACAGTTATTAAATATAAAAACCACAATCTCAACCTAGAGCATCTGGCTCCAGAGTTTATACTCCAGAGTTTAGTATTTTATACTGAATTAAGTAATTAATTGGTAGTATATAAACAGGTTCTGTTAAAATGTTTGAAAACAATTTATATTAGTACAGTAAGCAATGAATATATAATAATTATATATTGTTTCTTAATGTAAAGCTAACTCTCAACTCAGCAAAACTTCCACCAGAAAGTAAGAGTCTACCACACAGCACATATTATAACACTCCATGTTAAGATGCTATAATAGATAAAAGTCAGAAAAATTCCAATTTTAGAACTTTTTAAGCTAAAGATTCAAAACATATTTAAAATAATACAGGGAGAGAAAAAAATGTTGCAGGTGACTTTAATTCAGTTTGCCTCAGGATAAAGCTATGCAAAATATTTAAATCAGAGCATTCCTCATCATTTTCACTTTAAAAAAAATTATCCATAATCTACCATCATCTTTCCTCTTAGCTGCTGTGTGATCCAAAGTTCTTTGGACATATATAGATAACATAAAGATGGAGACCTACATGCTTTCCTAATTTTACTTTTACAGTTATCAAAAACTATTTAGCTATCCATAAATAATTTTATGTATTCCTTTCACACTGATGTTAAACTTCTCACTGTATAGTGATTTCTAGGTAGCCGGTCCTGACATCCCAGACTGATCATCTAGACTTGGAGTGGGGGAGAAAACAGGGGAGGGAGCTCCATAAACAGATACGTTGTGATCCAGAGCTCATTCTCATTAAATGCAACATAATATAGTATCTATTGAAACATGCTTCTGAAATTGCTGCTAGTAGTAACCTTAACAGAAATAACTGGAAAAATATGCTTTGCAAACAGAATTTCTCTAAATAGAACCCTTTTACATTAGTCCTTGGGGTGTCAGAGGATTTTTTAATTTTGTCTTCATAACTGTGTTCTTTCACAATTCACTGGCTTTGTGTCTTTAGATGCTAATTTCTTTTTCTACTAGAAAAGTTAATAGGCACCTCCACTTACAGCAGATGGTTCCTTATAAAAAAAAATAAAAATAAAAAGTTGGAGAGCATCTGGCCAGATATATCAGATCCGGTAGTTCACATTTTAAATACCTGTTATTCTTATTCAGATAAAAATAATTTTAATCCTGGTAACTTAATCTTCTGCTATTCTGAAATCTTAATAAGGTTTTCATGGGAGTAGATATTAAATATAATCAGTTGTCATAGTGGTATGAATACTCTTTTTCTTTTTCAGTATAAGCAACATGCCTTAGTTCTAACAGCTGCAAAAATAGAGATTCACTTCAATTTATACATAGCACTTTGTATCTTAGCTTCTAGAAACCCTGGTTAACTCCCTTCCATTTATGCAATGTTTATTTTTTCATGGCTCCTGCATAGGCATTTGAGTTTTAGCCTTGTACTTGTGGTATCTTTCCGTGTTGGAATAACTTTATCATATTTTGAATGCTTCTCAATACACATCTAATTATTCCGGCTTAAGAACATCTCCCTCCTTCTGGCTGCTCCTGTATCCAGGCAGAAGTGAGATCATAGGCTTAGGTTCAGAATATTCCAGGGAGGAACCGCTGTCATCAAGAAAAGGTGACTTTGAATGAAAATTACACATACCTCAAGGTCATCTTCTGTGGACACCTCACTACACTCAAAACAAAGGTAAAAGCCGGCTGAGTTTTTCTTTCTCAAAATAAAACCATTCACTTTCTTTTCTCAAAATGAAACCAGTTTCTCAAACTAAAACCACCCTTTTGTGATTTGTGGCTTCTACTCTGTCCTTGCAGAACACTTGGGCTCTATATAAAAGAGAGAGGTTATATGTGAATCTGCAGGAGTTACTCTGAAGTCTTCTGATGACTTTTAACCCATGATCTATGCATGCACCTAAGAGGGACAAAAGAGCCAAGCTTTATATAAGACACTCCTTATGCGGCATCTCCACTGTGAGATCCTTGAAATCCCCCCCCCTCCCACTGAGAACCTCAAAGACCAGCAAGGCTTCCATTGATGAAGTACCTACTACACACCAGGCCTCACATAATCTCTCCTACAAAACCGGGACCTGAGGTTTGCATGGGTTAAGTAACATGTGCAAATTCATTTCATAAGAAGACAGGACAAGGAGATTGGAACCCAGGTCTACCCCAGTGCCTTTTTCCTACCACTCTACAATCTTCTTGCCACCAACACACAGAAGGAATGAGCAGAACCTAAAGCTCCAGGACAACCAACCAGGGAAGTTCTTACCTCTGAGCCATCCAAGCTTCAGGATCCCAAAACAGAAGGATTTATAATTTTTAAAAATAAATCTGTTTGAAAATTCGCAACAATCCAAGCCCACTATAACAGTTTAGCATTACTCAATAGTAAAACATATTTTGGCCCTTCACCCCATCCAGAGCCACGGTGGCCTACAGATACTGAGGTGGCCCTGAAAAGCTCAAGCCATAAGCACCTACCTCCCAACTAGATTGCTCTAACACTGCCCACAGTGGATTTGCCCAAGACTGGAAGGTGAGGGATGTGTTAGAAGCACTGCAGGAATCGAGCTACAAGTTAATGGTTAGCATGAACTAAGATAGTGGCAGTGCAAACAGCAGGAAAGAGAGATTCAGAAACATAGGAAAAGTTAAATAACCAAGCATTCGTGAGAGAGTACACAGGAGAGGGGCAGACCATAGGAATGAGGAAAATAAGTCTAAACTAATTTAAATGTATGGCACCGTTTCCAAGAGCAATGAAAACAGCCCCACCTAAATGCAAATTTAAACCCCAGATGGCCAAAAGGCCTCCCAATGAAAATAATCTCTAACTGCTAAAACTTCTTCTAAAACCCAAATTCAATTATTTTTAACAATGCAGTTATTTCAAGTTTTACTGTGAATTAGGCACCTGCTGAATATTAATATCCATGATTTATAAACTACAAATTTATCTTTTATGCTTCACATAATTATAATCTTGCCATTTCCAGAATTATGCTCCTCTTGGAAGTTCTGTATTGGAAAATTATGCTCAGTTAATGCACAAAAGGATAAGAGAGGCCATTCTATGCAATGACAGCCTTTACATCAACTAGAGGAAAAATGCCTTTCTTCAGTTGTCGACTTCTAGAAAAAATTTCCCATGGCATTTGTTCTCCTAATGACAATAAGAAAATCATTTCTCTCAACACACAGCTGCACTTTAGGAATAGCATGGATTTATAGCTTCAGTGAGTTAGATGAGTTAATGGTTTGAGGGCCACGGGAATAGCAGCAGCCGAACTCCAAGATAAAGAAAGTGACAGAGTTCTTAGAAAGGCCTCTTTGGTCCTCAAAGCCCAATTTTGCACTTAATCAGATCTGATGATCTACTGTGGTGATTTGTAAGTCAAGAAGAGGGAAATTTTCTCAATAGAAAAAATAGCTTCCGACTTGGTATGATTTTTAGACCGTATCTTGTACCTTCCTTGTCACCTTGAATAATCAATTGGCTCTCAGATTCCAGAGGGGTTCAGACCTTTCTACACTAGTATAGAGTTCAGAATCAGAAACTGTTTGCTACATTTAAATTTTCTCTACACCAAGTAAATTAGCCTCCTTCCACTCTGGAATTCAAGGCGTATGCCCTTTGCATGGCTATGAATACACAGTATATGTGTTTTGGCTAGAGTATGACATTGTTCTTCTACAACATTAATTCTATCTAGTCTGCACACACTCACAATTCCTTGAATAGCGAGGAACCACATCTTTACGGGCAGCTGGTTCTAAGTCACAGGAAACACTTCCCAGAATCTTGAGACAGACTTCCTCCCACTCTCCCAGAACTGTATCCTACACCCCGCCTCGACCCATCACAGGCCAAGCCAGCAGAAGGGAACCATGGAAATGCCTAGATCATGGGTTTTCAAACTAAGGGTATCAGACCCCTAAAGCTAACTGAAGTTTCCTCAAGGGTACAATGAGAATAGATAATTTAAGGTAATTTCCAGATCCCCATATCCATTCCTAAGAATAGGCTAAGCCTTTCAGGATTTTTCTTCTCACACTGTAAGAGGAAGACATACCTCTCACTCATCCTAAATTTTTATATAGTGCAATGCTCCAGCATGTTAAAATCTTGTTAAAAATGTTCCAGTATATTAAAAATCTTACCCAAACACAGGAACACTTTGAAATATCAGTATTAAGTGTTGAGGAAACAAATTACTCTAATAACTAAATCCTTCTGCAAATCGGCGCTTACCAATCCTTGGCTTTTAACAAAATTGGAGAGGGATCTAATCAAATTGTGAGCTAATCATTAAAAATAATTTTTAATGATAGATCACAATTGATTGTGGCCTTTAACTCAAAAGTTCAAAGAGATGATAAGAAATTCCTTTCTTTCTTTGTTACTTATGTAAATAAAATTTCGAGTTTATATCTAGACAAGTGAAAATAGGAATAGAATTGATGTTGAACTGTGTCTCATTGAGCAATAAATAATATGCATCCTGCATGATCTAATTGAAGGGAAAAAAAGCCCCAACCATCTCATTAAGAGATGCATTTCTAATGAAACTCTACTTTCTAATGGTTAACAAATATTCATCAAAATTTGTAATGTGTTTATGTTGTTTTGCTCAACCATGACAACTCAATCCAAAAGAAATTACTTAACACTAAGAGCCTTATGTTCACAGGAAACAATACAGACATTTTAAATTTAAATTTATATACATATTCTGTCACACAGAAGGATAATAAGGTGATTAATAGAAGACTTTTGAGCATAAAAATAATTTACAGGAGGATAAATTTACAGAAATAAAAGTTTAAAAAGAAAAGGAAGGGCGCCTGGGTGGCTCAGTCATTAAGTGTCTGTCTTGGGCTTAGGTCATGATCCTGGAGTCCCAGGCATAGAGCCCTGCATCAGGCTCCCTACTCGGCAGGAAGCCTGCTTCTCCCTCTCTCATTCCCCCTGCCTGTGTTCCCTCTTTGGCTGTGTTTCTCTCTGTCAAAAGAAATGAATAAAAATATTTAAATATAAATAAATAAAACTAAAAAAAAAAAAAAGGAAAAGGAAACAATGTACATTTCCCATAAAAGGAAGGCTGTATATTTTCTATGGGTGATGGTAGGAATTGAATTGTTATAATATTCAGATCCTGTTGGATACACTGACATTTTAGGATAGACCTATAACAGCTCTATCCTAAAATGCCAGTTTTCTGTATGCAAAAAAATGCATACAGTGCAATTCACACATCTATGATAAAGAAAAATGTTAGATATAAAATTGTAAATGTGTAAGGAGATACATGGTTTTCAAAACTAGTTGGTGGGGGGAGGTATGAGGAAAAATTAGGGAAAAACAGAAGTAGAAAAGCACTGACTTAGGCCAAGAAAATTCATCACTGGTCTGAGAAGGAGGCCCACCTTTTCTAAAGGGTGTGACCGAAAGAAAGGAAAATGCCTGAAAATAATAAGGGTTCTCTGAAGAAGAGAAGGGGAATGGGAAATGAAGCCTTTTTAGGTAACTAGAGTTTCTATCCACCTATCCCAGATCCACTACCTACAATGTCCAGAGACAGCTGACAAGACCTGCAGTTTCTTGCTCTTTACCTCCTAACCTTGGGGCACTCACCTATCCCTAGCTGACAAGAGCAGGTGAGTGGGGGATCCTGCCACAAGAAGGCTAGGAAAGCTAATGCTAAGGTTCTTGCCAATTTATCTCCCAGATTCTAGGAGGGTCTGAATTCCAAGTAATATGAGTCTTCCATCTCTACACCAGCCATCTCCTTTCAAGGTACAAACCTGCTCTGAGAGGTGGGGTGGGGTGAATTTATGTGTCGCCCAATACTAGACCTTGAATCGCTGCCTTCTTTGGTCATTAGTTTTGCTATAAAGTCTCTATCAGTCCTGTCCAATACTAGCTACTAGTCACATACAGCTATTTAAATTTAATTAAAAATAAAATTTATAATCCATTTCTTCCTCTTCCACCACTAGCCAAATTTCAAATATTCACAGTCAACATTGGGGGGGCAGTTAGTTATCAGCACAGTTACAGAACATCTTCGTTGTTGCAAAAATTCTGTGAGAACGTTTCACCATGCCAAACACAGTCCTTATTCGTGACAATACGCCTCTCAGGAAATCTGCTGTCTCTCTTTACCACCTAGTTTTTTCACCTGTAGTCCTCATACTGTTAAAGACATGACATCGAAAGTCTGAATTCCAGTTGTTTTCAGGGTCAAAACTCCTTCCCATGGGTAACCAAGTCCCATTTAAATCAGTGAATGTAGTGAAACACCAACTTAATATACCCAAGCTTGCAGTGTCAGTTGGGGAGGTTTTGTTTTTCTGGTAGAGGGAAGGAGGACAAATTTTAGGGAGTCCTATCCCAATTCCACCTGCCTGCATATCTGAGCCGGACATCTGAGGACAGATTTACAAGGCAATGTAACTATGAAAAATTTAAAAGGAAAACAAAAGCATAGCCTTGCCACACAGATGGAAGATTAGAAACAAACTGAAAATAAATATTCCATAACTATAAAAGAATTTCAGGTGGTAAAGTGCTTGTGAGCTCAAAATGAATGCATCCCAAGATGCAGCTCAAGGAATGCTTACATGTATCTACTTGTACAACAGATTTGTACAGTTCAAACTACGTGTTTGTGGCAAAAGCAGAACCGAGCATAGAAAATATTTCATACAGCGTTTCTCAAAGCAGATACATCACTAGCTATTCACTGGTACAAACTCTGGACAATAGAATGTATCTCATTAAGATAAAACCCATTCCACTTACAAAAGATCTGATTTTTTATCAACATCCTGCCTTGATAGAAAAAAATGATTTTAAATATATATTTAAAAGGAAACAAGACTCAACTCTTTACTCAAGAATCTATTCTTTCTCCTAAATGCCTGAACATGCCAGCCTCTTCCCTAAGCAACACTACTGAACGTTGCTATTATACCTCTTCCTCTAACCCACAGCAGTGATACAAACAAGATTGCTTTCTGTGGCCCCAGGGAATAAATCAATCAGAGCCTTCAAGGCATACAGTGTGATATCTATTTTGGCTCTTCACAGACCTCTGTTGTTAGTCCCTGTTTCTTAGCTATGTTCCACACAGGTGAGTTTGCCAGAGAGCTGGGTTACCAAAGGTGAGAGGTCATTCCATTTCTGTGGTATACATTGTATATAATTCCACATCTAATAATGCTTAGGTCTGCTCAGAGATCCAGAAGACGGTAGTTTTCAAAACAAAACTAGTGGCAGAATATTTCTCACGGTTCTACAAACACAAAAAAAGAAATAATCAAATACAGTAAAATGATTATAAATATTGAAGATGAAAGCTCTTAGTTCTGCCTCCTAACTTATTTCCATGTTTTATTACATCACCAGCTTGGGGTAAAAACTGAGATGTTAGTACAGAGGGATGCAGAGGAGAAAGGCTGGGGCGTAAACAAAAAGCAAACAAACAAAAGAAGAACTACAGAATTTAGAAACTATACCAAAAACAGAGATCTAGAACAATGTCTACACTAACACTCAAGCTACAAAATCCTTATGAGGATGTAAAACAGAAACAACAGTAAGAAACAAAACAAAACATTAGGCTGTTTTCTAAAAACAGTTGTAGCTATTAAAAGTCATGCTATGAACAACAATGGCAAGAGTGGGCATCCTTGCTGTGTTCCTGATCTTAATGGGAAGGGAAGGCTGTCAGCATTTCCCCCATTGAGAATGATATTTGCTGTGGGTTTTTCATAGACAGATTTTATGAAGTTGTGCAATGTTCCCTCAATCCCTATACTCTGAAGAGTTTTAATCAGGAATGGATGCTGTATTTTGTCAAGTGCTTTTTCTGCATCAGTTGAGAGGACCATGTGGTTCTTCTCTCTTCTCTTATTGATTTGCTCTTTCACATTGATTAGATTTGTTGATGTTGAAACACCCTTGCATCCCAGGGATAAATCCCACCTGGTCATGGTGGATAATTTTTTTAATGTACTGTTGGATCCTATTAGCTAAAATCTTGTTGAGAATTTTAGCATCCATATTCATCAGGGATATTGGTCTGAAATTCTCCTTTTTGATGGGGTCTTTGCTTGGTTTGGGGATCAAGGTAATGTTGGCTTCATGGAAAGAGTCTGTAAGTTTTCGTTCTGTTTCTATTTTTTGAAACAGCTTCATGAGAATAGGTATTATTTCTTCTTTGAATGTTTGGTAGAATTCCCCAGGGAATCTACCAGGTCCTGGTCTCTTATTTTTTGGGAGGTTTTTGATCATTGCTTCAATCTCATTACTAGATATTGGTCTATTCAGGTTGTCTATTTCTTTCTGTTTTAGTCTTGGAAGTTTATAGGTTTCCAGGAATGCATCTATTTCTTCTAGATTGTTTAACTTATTGGCATATAACTGTTGATAATGATTTCTGATGATTCTAATTTCCTTGGTGTTAGTCATGATATCTCCCCTTTCATTCATAATTTTATTAATTTCGGTCCTCTCTCTTTTCTTTTGGATTAGTTTGGCCAGTGGTTTATCAATCTTATTAATTCTTTCAAAGAACCACCTTCTAGTTTCACTGATGCGTTGTACTGTATCTCTAATTTCTAACTCATTGATCTTTGCTCTAATCTTAACTATTTTCCTTCCTGTGGTGGGGGCTGGCTTACTTTGTTCTTGATTTTCCAGTTCTTCAAGGTGTAAAGAGAGTTGGTATATTTGGGATTTTTCAATTTTTTGAGCCTATAGGCTTTGGACCAATGTATTTTCATTCTCATTGATTTCCATGAATTGTTTAAGTTCTTCTTTGATTCCCTGGTAGATGCACAGAAATCAGTTGCTTTCTTATACACTAACAATGAAAATATAGAAAGGGAAATTAGAGAATCAATTCCATTTATCGTAGCACCAAAAACCATAAGATACCTTGGAATAAACCTAACCAAAGAAGTAAAGGATCTGTACTTGAGTAACTACAGAACACTCAAAAAGAAATTGAAAAAGATACAAACGGATGAAAAAGCTTTCCATACTCATGGATCAGAAGAATAAACATTGTTAAAATGTCTATACTGCCCAAAGCAATTGATACTTTCAATGCCAACCGATCAAAATTCCACCAGTATTTTGCAAAGTGTTATAACAAATAATCCTAAAATTTGTATGGAACCAGAAAAGATCCCGAATTGCTAATGAAATGTTGAAAAACAAAAACAAAGCTGGGGGCATCACATCTGATTTCAAGTTTTATTACAAAGCTATGATCACCAAGACAGCATGGTACTGGCACAAAAAGAGAAACACAGACTAACGGAACAGAGTAGGGAGTCCACTTATGGATCCTCAACTCAATGGTCAAATAATCTTTGACAAAGCAGGAAAAAATGTCCAGTGGGAAAAAAGACAGTCTCTTCAATAAATGGTGCTGGGAAAATTGGACAGCTGTGCATAGAAGAATGAAACTCGGCCATTCTCTTAAACCATACAGAAAGATAAACTTGAAATGGATGAAAGACCTCACCTGAGGTGGGAATCTATCAAAAACCTAAAGGAGAACATAGGCAGTAACCTCTTTGACATCAGCCACAGTAACTTCTTTCAAGACATGCCTCCAAAGGCAAAGGAAACAAAAGCAAAAATGAACTTTTGGGACTTCATCAAAATAAAAAGCTTCTGCACAGCAAAGGAAACAGTCAACAAAACAAAGAGGCAACCCACAGAATGGGAGAAGATATTTGCAAATAACACTACAGACAAAGGGCTGATATCCAAAATCTATAAAGAATTCCTCAAACCCAACACCCCCCAAAAAGAAAATCACATCAAAAAATGGGCAGAAAACATGAAAAGACACTTCTCCAAAGAAGACATACAAATGGCTAAAAGACACATGAAAAAATATTCATCATCATTAGCCATCAGAAAAATTCAAATCAAAACCACACTGAGATACTACCTTACACAAGTTAGAATGGCCAAAATTAACAGGACAGGAAAACAGCAAGTGCTGGGGAGGCTGCAGAGAAAGAGGAACCCGCTTACACTGTTGGTGGGAATGCAAGTTCCTACAGCCACTTTGAAAAATAGTGTGGAGATTCTTTAAAAAACTAAAAATAGAGCTACCCTATGACCCTGCAATCGCACTACTGGGAATCTACTCCAAAGATAAAGATGTAGTGAAAAGAAGGGCCATATGGACCCCAATGTTCATAGCAGCAACTGCAAAATTTTGAAAAGAGCCAAGATGCCCTTCAACAGACAAATGGATAAAGAAGATATGGTCCATATATACAATGGAATATTACACTGCCATCAGAAATGATGAATACTCAAATTTTGTATCAACAGGGACAGGACTGGAGGAGATTATGCTGAGTGAAATAAGTCAAGCAGAGAAAGACAATTATCATATGGCTTCAATTACTTGTGGATCATAAAGAATAACATGGAGGACATTAGGAGAAGGAAAAGAAAGGTGAATTGGGGTAAATCAGATGAACCATGAGAGGCTGTGGACGCTAAGAAACAAACTGAGGATTTTGGAAGGGAGGGGGTTGAGGGGATGGGTGAGTCTGGTGTTGGGTATTAAGGAGGGCACGTATTGCATGGAGCACTGGGTGTGGTACATAAACAGTGAATCTTGGAACACTAAAAAAAATAAAATAAAATTTAAATTAAAAAAAGTATATAGAAGTTATGCTAGCATAGCCCCAGAGTTTTTTCAAAAAGACCCTTTTTAACCCACATTTTTGTTCTTTTGTTCTTTCTCTCTGGCATAGCCCGAGTTTCCATACAATTCTCTTACACAAATACTCAACTACTTCAGACTCATGCTGACACAAAATTATATGTGTCCTTCCATCCAGGACATCCTCAAGACCCTGTTCTTTCCTGACCACTCCTCAGTTCTGCTCCTTTGCCTAAACTACCAAAATTCATCCAGTTTCTTTTTGCTTTGAATCAGTGGCATCTACAATCCTTGAGTCATAAGGACTCTCCTCAACCCTATCGAGAAATATCAGCACCAGCATGAAATACAACTTAACTTCATTTACTTACTTCATTACCAAACAGTGAGTCGCTAACCTTCTCTCCCTGATTAAAGACAAGGAAATTGAGGATTGATCTCCTTTCCTTGAAAGCAGTCTTTGAGGGTCTCAATGAATAGAAGCAAGGAAGTTAAATATCCCAGAGAAAGCTTCCTTCCACAGCTGCTACGGGGTATTAAATGATCACATTTCTTAATTTACTCCAGTATTCCAAAACTCCTATTTTTCTACACTTGTAGAAGTCAAAAGGTGGTCAGGGGACACACTGTAACTCCAAAAAGGCTGGAAATGATAACTGTTTCAAATAATGGTCTAAAGCTCCCAAACACCTGACTTGCACCACAGTTTAACTTACTCTGCTCTCATTCCTCACCATAAGACAGTGATTCTGGAATGGACACTGTACATCAAATCACTGACTCATTTCAGAGGGCTGGAAGAACATTTGGCCCCATACACTCTGAGCCCCATCTTTCATTCAGTAAATTTTCAATCTCCATTACAAACTGTTTTCTCTTTCTACTAGTCATTTATCAAAGGAAAATAAATGAAAGAACTAAGTATCAAGAAATGTTCCAAACAAGCATTTCAAGAAAACAATAAAACATCCCACTTTGAAATGCATTAACATCTAACCTACCACCCATCTATTTCACTGCCTGCCCCCAAATTACCAAAAAGGACATCAACACAGCCCTCATTCATCAAATATGTCCATGCTTTTGCTGAGTATTATTTTCAAACAAGTAAATGTTTATTACAGAATGAAATGAGTCCAACTAACCTTTTTCAACTTCAGATAAAAGCAAGCAGACATGGATATTAGTCTCGGGCTGACCACGACGTGGGTAGTCAAGAGACAGGAGACCTGGTTCCAATGGTTTCTCCAGCCTAGCTGAGGCCAACCAAGCAGATGGTAGCTCTCACTTAAGATTTAGTAAATGAGCCACACTGTCTCCAAATGTCTACTTATCCTTGTAGAGAACATCTGCTCCCATTGCTTTGGCCAGCATACTTTCACTGTTAGAAATGGCCCCTCTACTTGATAATGTGGTACATCATAAGGTTTCTCTCTTCCCATGAGGATATGATTACAGCTGGGGGTAAGATCCTTGATGCAAGCCAGATCAATCAGAATGTTTACAAGAACTCTGACTAGAAACTTATCCTCCAAAAAGGGGTTCTCTATGGTTACAAACTATTTGAACTATGTAAACCAAGACTGCCACCACAAAGAGGCGGCCTGAGAATAAGGCTAACCCAGAGTAATACAGAGCCAAGAAAGATGCCATATGATCAAACGGATGCAGCTGCATCAGAGGCCAAAGCCTTAGACTTCCAGATCAAGGGAGCTATAAATTACAGGCTTTGCTTATGTTGGTTTGAGCTGAGTTTCCATCCCTCACAGTAAGTGTCCTAAATAATGCAATTTTCACATACGTTCTCCGGCTTTGCTTCTATCTTTGTAGATGACCCTTGTCTATGTTGTCCCTGCCACTTACGGTTTGATCCCAGCCAACTTGTCCCTTCTGTCTCTTCATTCTCCTAACTTCTATCCTCTCTCTCTCCTTTGGCTCTATATTCTCTTCTTAACAAGCTTTCTCCCTCACTTTGAAATAAAATGGGTTTTTCCCACTTATCAGACTCTAATCACAGAAAGGCACGTTTTAAAAAACACTCTGCCTTTCACTTAATGTTACCCCATAAATGTGTCTACATGGCTAGATCTTCTTTACAACTATTATTTTAATAGCTCTATAATGCTCCATGTCAACTTTATCTATGATGATTCACTTAACCACTCATCTGCTACAGACATTTAGGTAACTTCTTACTTTATAGTGTAAATAATGCTGAAAAGAACACTACTTTATATATAATTTTTCTTTCTTTTAAATTAATACTTTAGGACAAATTCCCAGAATTCTCATCAAAATTGGACATAATCATTTAATTTTTTTCTAATAGGCATAAGGTCATATATCATTATTGGTTTAGTTTCACCTGGTTCTTAACAATGATTCTTCTTAATATATTTGTTTGCTACTTGTATTTTCTCTCATGTGAGCTCTCTATTCTTAGTTTAACTCCTGGAGTTTCATAGCATTATGAAATATTTTCATGAATTCTTTGTAAGTACTAAATAATTCTTTGTAACACTAATTCTTTGAAAACCTGCATTCTATTGTTTTTTTTAGTTTTACATTGTTATTTTTAAAATTATATCAAAATTTGTCAATATTGCTTTCTATTTCATCACCCTTTAAAAAATCAGTCATTCACAAATCAAGTGTTAGTTTTAACCATACATCAGAATTCCCTACTAATACCAGCTAATAGAATGGAAATTGGTAAGAGTTCTCCAAAGGGTAATTTGAAAATGTGTGTTAAACGTGTACACAAATATGTTTTTTAAAAATGTGTACCTTGTGGCCCAATAATAACATTTTTAAGGAATTTACCTCAGAAAATATTGAAATTTACCCTGAGGAAATAATTCATCCTCAGGAAATAATTGAAAAGTATTCAAGAATCATCATCACAGTATTGCTTACAATACCAAAATACTGGACTATGAATACCAATCAATAAGGGCCACTAATATAACTTATAGCTCATCCATGATGAATTTAACATGTAGATCAGTTGCATATTGACATTAAAAAGTCATTATATTAAAAAAGTCGTTATATATTGCATTAGATTTCAAAAAAGTGACCAAATAATATGCATATTGTGATGTCTGTTTTTGTTGAACACACACATATTTACAGAAGTTCTGTAATAAGTTCATCTAATATTTAGTAGCAATTACCCTTGTTTGTGGAAATACTTGGATTAATAGAGACTTTTCCTCTTTTTTTAATGTTTCAGCATTTTATTTATTTTGTAAGACAAAGGTTCTAAAACATTGCAATATCTCTTTTCCACATGCTCTGCATATAATAGGTTAGTACAAGACACTGAAGGTTTGGGGTTTTTTATGATAGTTATAGGCTCAGTGAACCTTAAATCTTATATAAGTAAATCTAAAATAATTAAAAAATATTTCCTTGGCCAGGGGCACCTGGGTGGCTCAGTTGGTTAAGCATCTGACTCTTGGTTTTGGCTCAGGAAATAATCTCAAAGTCCTGAGATTGGGCTCCACATTCATGAGGAGTCTGCTTGAGATTCTCCCTGCCCTATCCCACCTCTGCCCCTCCCCAAATGCATGCACATTCTCTCTCTCTCTCTCAAATAAATAAATCTTTACATCTGTATCTTTGGGGTAAATGCCCAGTAGTGCAATTGCAGGGTCATAGGGTAGTTCTATTTTTAATTTTTTAAGGAATCTCCACACTGTTTTACAAAGCAGCTGCACCAGCTTGCATTCCCACCAACAGTATAAGAGAGTTCCCCTTTCTCTGCAGCCTCTCCAACACTTGCTGTTTCCTGACTTGTTAATTTTGGCCATTCTGACTGGTGTAAGGTGGTATCTCAGTGTGGTTTTGATTTGAATTTCCTTGATAGCTAGTGACGCTGAATATTTTTTCACGTGTCTGTTAGCCGTTTGTATATCTTTATGGAGAAGGGCCTCTTCATTGTCTCTTGCCCATTTTTTGATGTGTTCATCTTCTTTTTAGATGTTGAGTTTGAGGAGTTCTTTATAGATCTTGGATACCAGCCCTCTGTCTGTAGTGTCATTTGCAAATATCTTCTCCCATTCTATGGGTTGCCTCTTTGTTTTGTTGACTGTTTCCTTTGCCGTACAGAAGTTTTTTATTTTGATGAAGTCCCAGAGGTTCATTTTCGCTTTTGTCTCCTTTGCCTTTGGAGACGTGTCTTGAAAGAAGTTGCTGTGGCCGATGTCAAAGAGCCTATGTTCTTTTCAGGAATTTTGATGGATTCCTGCCTCACGTTGAGGTCTTTCATCCATTTTGAGTCTGCCTTTGTGTGTGGTGTAAGAGAATGGTCCAGTTTCATTCTTCTATATGTAGCTGTCCAATTTTCCCAGCACCATTTATTGAAGAGACTGTATTTTTTCCACTGGATATTTTTTCCTGCTTTATCAGAGATGATTTGCCCATAGATTTGTGGGTCCATATCTGGACTCTCTACTCTGTTCCATTGGTCTATTACTCTGTTTTTGTGCCAGTACCATGCTGTCTTGGTAATCACAGCTTTGTAATAAAGCCTGAAGTCAGGTAACGAGATGCCCCCACTTTGTTTTTCTTCTTCAGCAATTCCTTAGCAATTCGGGGTCTTTTTTGGTTCCATATAAATTTTAGGATTGTTTGTTCCAATGCTTTGAAGAATGGTCACTTACCCCAAAGATACAGATGTAGTGAAAAGAAGGGCCATATGTACCCCAATGTTTCATCGCAGCAATGGCCACAATCGCCAAACTGTGGAAAGAGCCAAGGTGCCCTTCAACAGATGAATGGATAAAGAAGATGTGGTACCTATATACAATGGAATACTACACCTCCATCAGAAAGGATGAATATCCAACTTTTGTAGCAACATGGACTGGACTGGAAGAGATTATGCTGAGTGAAATAAGACAAGTAGAAAAAGTCAAGTATCATATGGTTTCACTTACTTGTGGTGCATAAAGGATAATATAGAAGACAGTAGGAGAAGGAAAGTAAATGGGAAGTAGGGTAATTCAGGAAGAGAAATGAAACATGAAAGACTTTGGACACAGAAACAAACTGAGGGATTTGGAGGGAAGAGGTGGGGGGATGGGAGAGCCTGGTGGTGGGTGCTGAGGGCACCTATTGCATGGGGCACTGGGTGTGGGGCATGGGCAATGAATCTTGGAACACTGAAAAAATTAAAAAATAAAAAAGAGAAAAAAAATAAATTCCAAAAAAAGTAAATAAATAAAT
>PITA01019712.1:0-36778 GCA_004023965.1 Spilogale gracilis
CAGCAAACTAGGGAGAATGTCAACCAATCATGTGCTTGTAACTGTAAAAATTTCCCAACTTCTCTGTAACTTGTTTGTCTTTGCCTATAAAAGCTGCTCTGAAAGTATGCTCGGGGCCTCTTAGCGTCACCGGTAAAGAGTGCGTGGAGGTCCGGGCTCGAACTCGCAATAAACGACCCTTGCTATTTGGCGTTGACTGTGGACTCTGGTGGTTGTCTTTGGGGGGTCTCGGAACTTGGGCATTTCATCTAGGGGCTCGTCCGGGATAGCCCCCCCAGACCCATCAGATGCCTAGTCAACGGGTCGCTGAAAACCGATTGGTAAGTGAGCCGGCTCTGTCTCTGTGTTGTCTGTCGTCTCTCGGATCCGTGTTCTGCATCTTTTTTCTGAGGTCTGAATCTGAAACTGGCAAATGGTCCTGGTGGACCCGCTATAGGGCCGCCAGTGGGGCTGGTAGGAGACGTCCTCTGGACTCCGTCTGGGGCCATTTGCCCAGACCAAGTGGTTAGTCGTTCGAGTTGGCTGTCTGTCTGGGGACAACAGCCCATCTGGTTAGCTGTTCGAGTCGACTAAGGTGCGCCTGTGAATTGTGTTTCTGTGTTCTGTGTTCCCTACGCTTGCGAATTGTGTTTCCTTACCTGTTTCACTTTCAGATTCACCCTGGCCAGTGAAGGAGAAAAATTCCTGCTCCTGCCATCGGAGGCCGAAACTCGCCCGGCCCCCACCTCTAGCTCCCCGAATGTTACTTTCCATCCCTTTGGGCCAGTAGACTGGGAGCATTCACCCCCAGCCTAGGCAGTTAAAGGGGGCCCGATCACCCCCCATTAGTCAAGGGCACCCAGGCGGGGTGTCCAACCTGTGTGAATGTGTGTGTGCGGCTCCACTGCTTCGGCTACGGAGTCTGAATGGGTTGCACCCTGAGTCTCGTGGGGCGTCATACGGCATAATGGTCATTTAGTCCCACGGGAGTAACCTGGTCTGGGATTTATACGGACGGACCTTAGCTAAGACACCCTGAAGTTCCTGTGAGGGACGCAAGAAGGACAGCATCTGAGAGTGCCCCACCCTTTTGTCTGCGACACTGTTCACCATGGAGGGAAGCCCAGTGATCGTGCCCTTCTGGCCGGAGAGGCAGCAGCACTCTGAGCTGTCAGGGGCTGCACTGCAGCCACGGGCCCACAGACTGGTGGGAAGCTGCGCCTAAGGGCCCAGAGGCTGGTGGGAGCGAGACACCCAGCCCAGCTGTCCGAGCCCGAGCCAGAGGCTCCTGGGGTCCCGGTGGCTTTGCCCAGCACAAGCAGGAGGCTCGAGCGGACAGCCCAACGTGGAAAACTTAAATTCTGGTGTAACAGTTTATGATTGCTTACTCCTTAGTCTTCACTGAAGATTATGGTTTCTAAAAGGTGCAAAATTCTGCTGACTGTAACTAAGACTGATGGAAATAAGGGAAACAACTCTGTATGTGGTAAAGTAGAAAATCAGTAAAAAAAAGGGATTAAAAAAAAAGGGCAAGGTTTTCTCTCATTGTTGGTCTGCTCTTAATAAGAAAATGTAAACAGTTGCTTTCTCTCTACCTGCCAGGAGAAACCAGTTTCTGTGATTTACATTTAATCCTATTTAGGTTTGTGCTCTAAAACTCCAATGTTTTACCATACTTCCCGAGATTTAAATCATAAATGAAATCTTCTTAATTTATTAGGCCTTTTATTTGGTTTACTAAGTAGCTTGGGAAGTACTGTTAAACAAATAAAAAGTTTTGGGTTACATTTAAATAAGTGCTATAACTATTCTGGAGGTAATATATCCTACCTAAAGTTTTAATGCACTAATACAAGATCATTAAGTGTTCTGACTACTGAAATGTGTGTCAGAATAACTAAGCTTCCTTATCAGTCCTATTGTGGTAACTCTCAAATTGGATCATTGGCAATGTCTGTTTCTGAGTTTTTACAATTGTGATTATTTTGCAAAATGAGTTTCATCTGCAAGTGGATTCATGCAAAGGTAGGGAGAGTCTCCATTTCTACTGCCAGGCTTTGTTGGAGGGACTCCGGGCTGCTCTAAGAAGGCCTGTAAGTTTATCTGAGATTAATATGGTAACTCAAAGTAAGGATGAGTCCCCAGGGGCTTTTGTGGAAAGACTTATTAAAGCCTATAAAATGTACAGCCCGATTGACCCTGAGGCACCCGAAAACCAGAGAGGCAGATAGGAGATGATCAGAGACAGGAAATTGTCAGAGGCAAGTAAAAGAGGAAAAGAGGCAAGTAAGAGATGGTCAAAGACAAATAGGAGATGGTCAATGAAAAAAAAGCTTAAACAGGGGAAAAGCAAAAGCTAAGACTTAGATTCAAATCAGTGTGCTTACTGCAAAGAGAAAGAACACTGGGCCAGGGATACCCTAAAAAGAAAGCGGCAATGCTAAGACTGAAGGGGCGGGGCCATGGTTCGGAACCCCACCCCGAACCTTGGGTTAAAGTTAAGATAAAGAAAAAAATCAATTGACTTTTTAATGGAATCGGAAGCCCCATTTTCATTGTTGCTAAGGCCTATGAAAAAATTATCTGGAGAGGAAACTTGGGTACAAAGGGCAAATGGCATCAAAAAGGCTTTGTGAGGCAACCCGCTGAGCAGATGCTTGTGACTGCAGGGGATAAACACCTTTAAAATTCAGTCTCGGGGTGCCTGGGTGGCTCAGTTGGTTAAGCCACTGCCTTCGGCTCAGGTCATGATCCCGGAGACCCGGAATCGAGTCCCACGTCGGGCTCCCTGCTCAGCAGGAAGCCTGCTTCTCCCTCTCTCGCTCCCCTTGCTTGTGTTCCCTCTCTGGCTGTGTTTCTCTCTGTCAAATAAATAAATAAAATCTTTAAAAAGAAAAAAAATTCAGTCTCAAAACCAGAGAGAGAGGGGAGGGAGGCCTTCTCCAAGCCCTGCAGGTCGAATTTCCTGAAATCTGGGGAGCGAAAAAGTCTTCTGGCCTGGCCGACGGACGGCCTCCAGTACTGGTACAGTAAACAGCAACCGATATGGCTGTTTGCATCTGACAGTACTCCCTGCTCTGGGGAGCAAAACAAGGGATCAGAAGATATCCATTCAACTGTGCCTAACTCCTGTACCCTACTCTCCCTCCTGGGCCCCAAGAGAACTGTGTCTACCATCCTAGATCTCCAGGATGTGTTTTCTGCATACCTCTGGCAAGGGAGTCTCAGCCCCTCTCTACTTTTGAGTGGTCTGACCCACAGAAAGGATTCCAGGGCCAGCTCATCTAGATAGTTGGCTGCTACGGCCCTCCTGGTCAAGGACAGATGCCTAAGTAACAGGGTGTCAGACCCTCCTCCTCAACCAACTGAAAGTGACTTTCCAGCCCCTGGCGGTGCTACAAACAGGAGCAGCTACGTAGCCCATGGGAAAAGGTATGCGGAGGCTGCGATGGTCTCTCCTGAGCAGGAGCTCTAAAAGGCAGCCCTGCCCCCCTTGGAACCTCGGTGCAAAAAGCGGAGTTGATTGCGCTTACGAGGGCACTGCAGATGGCCACGGGTAAGGCCGCCAACATTTACACAGACAACAGGTATGCCGTTGCTACTCTCCATGTACATGGGACTATTTATAAAAAAGGGAATTGGGCTAAAACGAGGACAGGAAAAATAGTTCTTCCTCGAGGACTGGGGAAAAAAAGCCAGTAAGCCAAATCCATCAGAGCACTCATTTAGGGACGTGCAAGCTTGAGGAACTTGTGTGTAAACAGTTCCAGGTCTCCAACCTAGGACGTATGGCTCAGGATGTGGTAAATAGATGTGCTCAATGTCAGGTGAAGACTGCAGAAAAAAACCAAATGGGAAGAAAAAGAGAGAGGGGTAGGTAACCAGAAGTTTATTAAAAAGATTTTACAAAAATGAAACAGGAAAAATGTGGATACAAGTACATGTTAGTTTTTATGAATACTTTTTCAGGCTGGGTAGAGGCCTTCTCCACCAAACACGAAATGGCAGGGATAATAGCCAAAAAGCTGCTAGAGAAAATAATTCCTAGGTTTGGGTTGCCTCTGGTGATCGGTCAGATAACGGCCCCGCATTTGTAAGTTCAGTCTCACAACCATTGGCCAAGGCCGTGGGCACAAATTGGAAGTTACACTGTGCCTACCTGCTCCAGAGTTCTGGACAAGTAAAAATAAACTGGACTCTTAAAGAGATCTTGACAAAGTTAATTCTAATTGAGACTGGCGGTGGATGGATGGATCTCCTTCCCTTCGCCCTCCATAAAACACTGAGCACACCCTATGTAAATTTAGTCTGGGTGCATCACCACCAGGTGAAAAACCTGGAACCTCGCTGGAAGAGGACATTTACTGTCATCCTGACCACCCCCATGGCAGTAAAAGAAGGCATCAGGACCTGGATTCACGCATGCCACGACAAAGGAGCTGAGGATAAAAGCGCCCCCCAGAGATAGATGCCACTGCTGATGGACCCTGCTGACCATGGACTGAAGCTAAAACTCAAAAGGGCTTAACTTTGTTGTCACTTTTATTGTTGCCTAATATGGGAGCTTCTGAGTCACCTACTATGTTTCAAAGTGACTGTGAAAATTTTTCCATCTGTATAAAATTGGTTCTGATTGTAAACTTTCTTCTACCTTTTCCTGGGTAATTAAAATTGGTCATGGCATATTTTAACAGGCTTTTAGCTGTTACTAAGTTTGGAGTATAAATCTAGAAAAGGTGCCGACAACTTAAAAGGGCTTATGTGCTATTACAAACGTGACTCCTAACTGGGGTAATGAGGTCCTCCTCACAGTAGGGCCATGCATCATAAATAAAATGCTAGCTTTCATTAAAGACAGGGTCAATGCTATTCAGCTAATGGTCCTCAGAACCCAATACTAACCTATTAATCAGGAGGAGGCAGAATCAGGCACGTAAAGTGAAGATTGACTATAGAATGATCAACTGAGAGGGGGGAAATGAGAAGCGTGACAAATAAAATTAGGACCATTATGCCTTATACCTCTAACAGCCACCTGGCTTCTGTACACTCGCTTGCTGGACCCTAAGAAAGTAGAAAAACCGTAGCAGCCCCCCCTCCCCCCCCAGCCACCCTGTAACCACAAGGTCTCTCCCCGCGCCTTCAGATCTAAAAACAGAGATAATGTGGCTAGAGAGCACTCCCGGAGCCTGGCTATCTAGCTCCAGGAATGTGGCTACGTGACCACTCCCGGAGCCCCATACCCGACCATTTGGCACCTTGGGGTTTGCTGGGGGGCCAAGGCCAGTCGTAAGGCGACCAGCAAACTAGGGAGAATGTCAACCAATCATGTGCTTGTAACTGTAAAAATTCCCCAACTTCTCTGTAACTTGTTTGTCTTTGCCTATAAAAGCTGCGCTGAAAGTATGCTCGGGGCCTCTTAGCGTCACCGGTAAAGAGTGCATGGAGGTCCGGGCTCGAACTCGCAATAAACGACCCTTGCTGTTTGGCTTTGACTGTGGACTCTGGTGGTCGTCTTTGGGGGGGTCTCGGAATTTGGGCATTTTATTGGAAGAGATTAACATCTTTGGGATTAAATAGATTTGATTTGTGAGTTCAAGGTCACTTATTTGGACAATCTATCCAAGTAGCACTGCTGCCCAATATGAGTCCCCTAGTTATTCTAGCATTTTCTTGGCATGGCATCTATGAGGAATGGGAAACATGTTCATTAGAGAGTAAAATAATTGTATGAAAGTCAGTTCATTCATCAACAAGCCAGAAATGTAGCTTAAAAAAAAAAATAGGTATCCTTTTTTCTTTTATAAATGCTTGTCAAGGACTCCTGGGTGGCCCAGTTGGTTAAGCTCAAGTCATCATTTCAGGGTCCTGGGGTGAACCCTGGGGCAGGCTCCATGCTCACTGGGGAGTCTGCTTCTCCTTGTGCCCCTCCCCCTTTTGTGTTCACTTGCTTTCTCAAATAAATAAATGAACAATCTTAAAAAAAAAATAAATTCTTGTCTGGTTTGTTCATGTTCTTTTTGTATGTTTGCAGTCATTACTAGTTTGGCCTCATATTTGCATTTCTCATATTAGCCATACAGTAAATGTTAAAGATATTTTATATTTTTCTTTGATTCTGATCTTTCTTTTATATTGTACATTCTCTCTTATTTGACCTTCGTGCTTTTCTCCTGTTTTTGACCCTAACATTTTAGAAAAGCATGTTTTGTGGTGATTTGTTTAGGACAGAGTTTCTCAACCTTGGCCGTTTTGACATATAGGGCCAGATCATTCTTTGTTGTCCAGTTGGGGAAGAGGGTATTCTGTGCATTGTAGGATGTTTAGCAGCATCTCTGGTCTCAATCTAACCTTAAACTGGTCCATAACTCTAAACTGGTCCATAAAATTGTGATAAATACACCACCATTAAACCTTCACTTCATATATGTATAATAATCAACTGTAACTCCCTTAATGGTAGATATGTGTGTTGCATATTAGACAAAGATGTGAAAATATTTGCTGATGAAAAGGCCTCTTCAACTTGAAAAAAAATGGCCTTATTTTTTTTTTTTAAAGATTTTTTATTTATTTGACAGAGAGAAACACAGCCAGAGAGGGAACACAAGCAGGGGGAGTGAGAGAGGGAGAAACAGGCTTCCTGCCAAGCAGGGAGCCCGATGTGGGACTCGGGATCATGACCTGAGCCGAAGGCAGTCGCTTAACCAACTGAGCCACCCAGGTGCCCCCCAAAATGGCCTTATTTATCTATTAAATCAGAAACCTGAAATCAGACCTTTCTTATGTCTTGATGAAAGTTTATTTATCACTTTACTTCTTTGTATTTTAAAAAGAAATGCCTTTGGGCTACTGCAATGACACATATGAACATGTTTTCGGAGGTGTTAAATTAAACAAAACCACCTTCCAGAAGAAATGTTGCATCATTAGATCTAGATACATATGGATTTTTCTCATATAAAACCTCTCAACATTTATCTTCAAATATGTCAGCATAATATTCAATTTAAATGGAAATAACATAGAATAAGATTTTAATGTTTTATCTAAAATTTGGAAAGCTTAGTGAAAGTGTTTTAATAATTAAAATCCTATGTAATATCTAGGAATATTTTCAGACAGATTTATCTCTGACATGAAATATTTTGGTACCTTTCCTAAAAATGGGCCAAGAACAAAAAACTAACCTTCACAGTGAAATTTAGGCTGCTTCAGTGTTTCCTGTATTTTTAGACTTAATGGTCTTATTTCTGCCCTCGGTATATAGTCTTGTTTAATTAATTCCTTGTTTAATTAATTTTAAAACGAATTTGTACTATAGGCTATTTTATTTTATTATTTTTTATTTTTTTTAAAAGAATTTATTTATTTATTTCACAGAGATCACAACTAGGCAGAGAAGCAGGCAGAGAGAGCAGGGGAAGCAGGCTCCCTGCGGAACAGAGAGCCCGATGCGGGCCTGGATCCCAGGACCCTGAGATCATGACCTGAGCCGAAAGCAGAGGCTTAACTCTCTGAGCCACCTAGGTGCCCATTATAGGCTATTTTAAAAGCATTATTTATTTCCAGCTTTTCCCAACATGTGTTTGACTCACTTCCTTTTCCAGAAACAGTATTAACTTTTTTTGAAGTTAAAATTTGAATGTGAAATCCAAGCATTATATTAATTTTACTGTATCAGTTTAATTTGATATTTTTAATACATCTATTATAGAAATCTATAATTTCTGATTCTGCTTTTATAATCTTGGTTTTTCCTAATCCAGTTTTAAAGATTTAAAAGTGGCAGATCCAACAAAAGGATGAAGTATTTTCTTTGTTTTCAAACTAATATAAATCACATTCTGGATATCAGCATTATATTTAATACTAATTCTGACTAAAGTAATAGACCTGATTCTCTGTAAACTTGTGATTAAGTAAAAATTATTAGGTAATAATTCTGATAAAAACATGACACTATGCTTATTGGATATTAAAACCTGTGCAGTCTCCTGCTAAAACAATTTTTATGTCTTTCTTTATTGTATTACTGGAAATATTTGAGTATCATTTGTGCAGCCTTTCATCTTTTTTATTCAAATAAACCTTTTTAAAAGCTTAAATGTATTTAAAAGAGAAGATTCTATTGTGGTCTGTAGTTTTTCAGTGTTTATTAAAATAAATAGTAAAACAAAAAGGGTTACAGAAAAGTTTACTCAGGAATCCCTTAAAGTCATCTATAATATCACCTACCACATCTTGAGAAACACTGATTTGAGGGAAATAATTTGTGAATTTTGAAACTTACCCTTTGATTTGCAGTCTTCAGATTATAAGTAGGCATTTTCCAGAACATGATCAAAAATTCTCCTGCTTCATTATTTAATTTTTTTTTTTTTTTTACATAGTGATCACCATAAAATACTAGCCATTATAGACTGTAATTGAGTTTAATACATTTATGTCTTAGAAATGTTCTTTGGGGAGTATAGGGAGGCGGTTGATGTTAGCTGTTAGGGTGGAATTACCAAAGAAGTAATCCTACCGCGTCAGTGTTCCATTTGCAGGACATAAACTTTAGTAATACCTTAAAGGAGGGAGTTGAACTTAATTCTTGCTTGTTTAATTCTGCATTTCCACAGGAATAACATCAAAGACAATATATAGTGTGTGGCGGGCTCTAATATGCATGTTATACTCCAAATTTGTAGCTATTCTTTTGCCAGTCTGTTTCACTATTTGAATTCCTCACAACACTGCAGATCTTCCCCCACCTTTGTTATTTCAGCTGTTTTCATGGAGGTTTATTTTGGAAGTGTATACTGACTAAGGTTTCTTATGCCATCCTCACTCAGCTCTTTGTAGTAAAGGTTACATTTATTTAAAATGTAGACTTTGTGGCTGAGAGGTACATTACAGCCTGCCAGTTTCCATTCCCACTTCCTTTCTGACCCTAATTCTGGCCTTCACTACCTCTTGCTGCACTGTTTGAAACTTCTTAACTTTTCTCTTACCCTTTGGTATTTTCTCACTCTAGTTCCTTGCAACTCTGATCTTAGCTTCTTTCTGGTCCAAAGCCTTTGGAATCTCCCTCTTGGCAAGACTATTTTATCTCTCCTTTCTCTTCCCACCACCATCTGCCTCAGTCCACAGACATTCCTGATTACTCTTGTATTCCACACTGACTGGATAATCATTGAATGCTTAGGAGATCTTACCCTTTGTTTTTGTTGTCCTCTCTTGTTCACTTACTGTTTTTAAAACCAGAATAAATTCACTTGTCTGTTAATATCTATACTCCTTTCCAGGTTCAGCTCACATTTTTCCTCTCACTTTAGACTTTTTGGATTCCCCTTTAACTCTACACGAACAGGACGGTGATACTCATCTTCTCTGTGAATTGCCATCATACTATTTCTCTTCTTCTCAGTGTAAAGGAAAGGCATGAATTTTATTTTATTTAATTTTTTATTTATTTTTTGAAAAAGCATGAATTTTAGAGTTAGGCACTGATCTGTTCCCTGTAGCTGCCGTGAGCAGGGACCGTGTTGGGGTATTCTTCTACATTCTAGGGACTCCATTCATTGCACACAAAGTTGCAGTTGGCAATAAATATTTGAAGCATGAATTACTTATTAATGAGGAAATGTTATTTTAATATTGATTCAAACACTATCCTGAGGAATCCCAATGTTTTTGTCACCCACAGAGAAACACCTTCCTTCTCCAGTATAGTGCACAAGTAAGCAGTTTGTGTTTGGGAATTAAATGAAACTACACCATTGAGGTGAAGATTTTGAAGATTCCTTGTGTGTGTATGTATGTGCATGCTTGTGTGTGCACTCAAGGCACACAAAGGTAGGGAAAGAGAAGTTTTCCTTTTATTGCCATTGCTTTCAGATCTGTATGTACCCATTAAATGTAGTTCACCCCACTGGCATTTGGAATCCTCTGTGGTCACTTAAGATTCCTAATGACAGTTTCCAGTTGTTGAAAGGGGGAAATTGCTATGATACAGCATCCAGAGATGATAGGACACCTCAGTCTCTTACCCTTCTGCGGTTTACCTTCCATGCTGCAAGTTACTACCCAGGGAAAAACCTGGCATGCTTTATAATAGATATCAAGTGATTTACTAATTTGATGATAATCTAATAATTGAGTTATAAGGTTAGGCTCTTGAGTATAATAATTTATAATAATTTGCTTTTATATTTTCTCACATCAGTGGAACCTTGTTATTGTAACATATGTATATGACACAGTAAAATTTAGTACCAGGTATATTTGTCTTAAACTTAGTCTAAAGGGCTAATGACAAAAATTGGAAAAGGGATTTAATTATAAGACATCCTAATCTCTAAGCAAGTCTGAACCCTCAGGGCACCTGGGTGGCTCAGTTAAGCATCTGCTTTCAATGCTCAGGTAATGATCCCAGGGTTCTGGGATTGAATCTTTCCTCCCCTTTCCTGCTCTCTCTTGCTATCTCTTGTCTCTCTTTCTCAAATAAATAAATAAAATCTTAAAAAAAAATAGTCTAAACGCTCATACAGCCCATGCACAGAGGTGTCCATTATTACTCTGAGCACTTTTTTGTATTTACACAGAACTAAATGAGTACATGACTGAATGTCAGTGCTATTACTTAAATTCATTGAAAAGGTTCTGATGCCCCGGAATAATTTTCCAGGGAATATTCTGAAATTAAACCTGTAACAATAATTGCTAAGTGAACATACAAGTACCAACAAGCTTTTCAGTGCTGGCTCTTCAAGAAGAAATTTCAAAGGAACCTTTTTTTAAATGATATATGAGGATTTTTTTCTCCCTCCTTAGTTGCCTGCTTATTTTTATTAGAACTTTTAAGACACTGAATATAGCAACTTAGGATCCTTTAAGTTTGTACATCAGCCTAATTACTTAACCAGTTCAGAAATTGATTTCTTTTAAAAGCTTTGTCTCAGTTCCAACCTGAAATCAATGGCAAGAATGTTGGTGCTAAATAAAGCTATTGCAGGGCACCTGGGTGGCTCAGTGGGTTAAAGCCTCTGCCTTCGGCTCAGGTCATGATCTCAGGGTCCTGGGATCCAGGCCCGCATCAGGCTCTCTGCTCAGCAGGGAGCTTTTTTTTTAAAAAAAGCTATTGCATACTGAAACTCTTATTATTGATATATATTTTCTAAAATTTAGTGCAATGACATCTGTATGTATATCCTTAAAGTAGATCACACCAAATTGTGTTGATATTCCCTACCTTGGGAGATTCTGGGGCACCCATATTTGCCAGAAATACATGAGGCCATGACTATAGTTTGCGGACTCCTTCGAGAATGTGGTATAATTCCTGATTATAATTCAGACTGGTAGCTTTGAGTATGATGAGATATTACAAAGAAAACAAAATATTTAAGTATGGCTGTTGTTACTTCATGTCTTGTACATTCTCATGTCCCGTCAAATATAATTAAGTTTGGTTTTCGTAGTTGTTCCTCTCAGAGATTCCTATTTACACTTAGAATGATGTTCGAAGAAAAAAATCCCATGGTTTTTTATACTGAACTAGTATATTCATTAACTAGTAAATTACTGACTGTAATTCACCTGTTTTTTTTTTTTTAATTCACCTAAGTTTTTGAGTGCTCCTTTAGATAATGTTAATGATATTATTAGAGTATTCTTTCTTGAATTTTAAGAGGAATAAATAAGTATTTTGAAATTTCACTTTTAATTTATGGTGAAATATTTTTTTGCTCTCTTTCTTTTCATTTCTTTATTTGGAAATAATTTCAAACCTAGAATAAATTTGCAAGAATAGTTGAAGGGATTTCTTCTACCTATGTTAATCTATTGTTAATATCATATCTCATTTATGTTATCATTCACTCAATGTTTTTGTGTGTATGTGAGTTTGTATGTAATATATTTGTGGACTATATACACACATATAAAATTTTTCTCAGCCATTTGAGGGTGAGGGATTTTTATTTTCTCAGTAAGCTTTATTATCTTCGTTTCTGAATTTCCATGCTCATGATTTCAGTAAGACATTTTAGTCTTATTTACGTGATGATAATCAAACAGCATTCTGACAAATTGGCTTTTTCATTATTAGTAATTCTTGTTCTTGCTGAAATTTTTTGTGGGCCCTAGGGAAATTTGTAGAACAATGGACCAGAATGTGCTTTCTCGATTACCTACCTTTGAGGTATTTTGACTAATAGTCACAGAGCAGGGGATGGGTTGGGTACCTGGAGAGGATGGGTAATAACTCTCCATAGGGATAACGTCCACTGTTTGGAATAGAACAACTAGCTGACCTTGTCATTTAGCATGTAGTCATTCCTTTCATTTTAAAGGTAGACTTTAGACTGAAAGTTATATACTGAGTACAGGTATTTCTCAGGTCTTACTCTTCAGAGATCTGTTGGGGACAGTGCGTGATCTGCCCCTCCTGCCATGCCCAAGCCGCCAGAAACTTTGGTGGAGGTACCCATGAAGGTGAAAGAAAGTCTCCGGGCTTTTCCCCCCCGCCTAGAATCTGGAAAGCCACGTACCCTGTGGGCCGGGGCAATAGGTCCTTCATGTGCTTATCCAAGACCTATAGTTCCATTTAATCCTCCTCCTGGTAATCATAGCTCTGTATCTCTTATCTGTATTCCTTGATCCCTCTGCCTCAATGGTCTCAACTTCTGTGAGTTTAAGCAATCACTCTGTACCCTGCAGTAACAATACTGATCCTGTCTCTAGGGTGGGTACAAAAGCAGTTAAAGATTTAACTGCACCACCCAACTTCCTCACTTGTGAATAATAAGACTGGGACCCTTGACAGTCTAGAGGGAGAGGCAGAGCCTAGAGACAGACTGAGACAAAGGCAGAGCCAGAGGAAAAGGCAGAGAGCCTACAAAGAGAGAGCAACAGAAAGAGAAGCAGAGAGAAGCTAGAGAAACAGAAGCAGAGCTAGAGAGCCTGCGAAGCTAGAACCAGAGAAGCAGAGAGAGAGAGAGAGAGAGACAGAGACAGAGACAGAGACAGAGAGAGGCAAAGGTAGAGAGCCTGCGAAGCAAGAAGCAGAGAGAGCAACAGAGACAGAGAAGCAGAGAGCAAGAGAGACAGAAGCAGAGAGAGCATGATAGATGGAACCAACTGTTTGCCTCAAGCTAAATTGATGTAACTGAAAGGCTTTAAATAAAGAACCCTGAAGACACAAGATCACTGATTCTTGAGTGTTTAAACTAATGCTTGTTTTGCCACTGATGCCATACATTATTCTTGTATATGTTGCTCCAAATGACAGAATAATGTATATCTTCTGTATCCTTTTTTAAAATAATATTTTATTTATTTATTTGACAGAGAGAAACACAGCTAGAGAGGGAACACAAGCAGGGGAAGTGAGAGAGGGAGAAGCAGGCTTCCCGCAGAGCAGGGAGCTGGAAGGCACAGCTCGATCCCTGGACTCCGGGATCATGACCTGAGCCGAAGGCAGACACTTAACACCTGAGCGACCCAGGTGCCCCTCTTCTGTATCCTTAAAATACTGTTCCACAGGACCATGTGAATACTTTCTCTGCACTTTTTTTGAGTAGGGTTTTAATACATGCTGACTAATTTAAATGATGATGTGTCCCACACAGCTGCTCTGTTTTGTTTTTGTTAGCTTATGCCTTAAATCTGTGGAATCAGCAAGGTGATGTCCTAGATCACCTGATGGGGTGTTTGAAGTTTTCTGTACTGTATGTTATACATATTGAGTCTAGAGCTAATATTTTAGTGTGTGTGTGTGTAGGAGTTTAATAGTATTTTAATAACGATGTGTTGTATATCTACTACTGAATGCTCAATACTTTACCTGTATTATCCTTAATTTTTACTACAATCTTACAAAGTAAATGAAGTTATAATTGTTTTACGGAATAGAAAAATGAAGCTTAGAGAGTTAAAATAGTTACCTTTTAGATAATAATACTTCCCTTCTTGGGGAAGTGGGAGAGTTAAGGCATCATGTCTATAGCAGCCCACACAGATTCTGGCACATAGTAGCCCTTCAATAAATGACCATTTCATTCCTCTCATCAATGCCAGTGTCTCAGCTAGTGGAATAGCCGAGGGTCTGCCTGATCTGGACCTGCAGACGGTATTGATTATATTTGCTGTCTTCTGAAATATACACAGTGTGACACTTGACCTAGTTTTATGTGTCTGTGTTCTCAGTTATTGCAGAGAAGCCAGGTGATAATGACCTGGAATGGTTCCATCACTGGCTTTGACGTCCCAAGCAGCCCTTTAATTATGATAGTTGATGCTGTGCTTCTTGCTGATGACACTGTTCCTCGAAGCTCTGCAACAGATGGGGGCTGGTGTGTACAGAACTACGCCTGTACAAGGCATCGGGCGGTGGTGGAGAGAGTTCACACTCATGCGCCCGCAAGCACATGTGATTCTTGTTAAAGGTGGGTTGAGGGCTTGGACTGAACTCTGGTCTCTGTGTGGCATTTGTATCAGATTTAAAAAGCATATGGCCGGAGAGCTATTTCACCATAAGGCCAGTGAGCAAGTAGCCTGGTGTCAGATTC
Organism: Spilogale gracilis; assembly: GCA_004023965.1. Lineage (NCBI taxonomy): Eukaryota > Metazoa > Chordata > Mammalia > Carnivora > Mephitidae > Spilogale > Spilogale gracilis. The sequence continues at coordinate 14,538 of PITA01019712.1, forward strand.
CAGATAAACCACAAGTTTACATTTTGCATTGAGACCGTTTTTATCAGAGAGTGCTATGTTTTTCAGGTGCTCACACGAGGGCAAGATGCCTGGTGTACAGAACATGCATTTGATGAATGCCCCAGGGAATCATGATAGGGAGATGAGAGTCCTGTGCCAACAAAGGACTCTTTGTTTCACAGAAATTTGTATCATTTTGGACAGGATTATTTGAATCCAGTAATAGACATGGAAGGCCTGCTCTGCTTGTGCTTATGAATTGGGAATCCTTTCTATGTGACATGTGGGAACTGTTTCTTTGAGAGAAAAGGGAAGTGTGTTTGCTTTTCTGATGTGCCTTGTAGGTTTCCCTGGGACTGCTCAGATAACAAAACCTTCAGGAATAGAATTGGGATTGCAGAGGTGATTTACTGTGAAGTTAATGAACCTTAGGCTTCAGGGCCCCATTGTTTTCCCAGGCTCTGTCCAAAATACTGGGCCTTATTCATATGATCGCATGTGAAATTTGTAGTTGATTTAAACTAATCAGCTAAGATTGGAGTATCTTTTTACACTCCTTTGCCTCTCTGTCATATTTTCCCTCGTGCCAAGTGCGTCAGAGTGGCTACTGGAAATTTTGGAGTCTGGCTAACAGGATGCTGAGCTGGAGGTACATTTGTTTTGGTCATAGTGGGATATATTCTGTGCCATATGCAGTTGTCATTTTTGAAGATGGAAGATGATTGAACACTGGCAATTTCATATGGTCATATGTGGTTTGAAGTTCCTGAGTGTATAATTATTTCTACTGTCCTGGTAAAGGAAATGTCTTCCAGGAATCTTCCCACTGCTAACTGGTTGATTCTATGTACCCAGTGTGATGAATGAAAGCACATGGCTAGAGGTCATTTTGTGATATACATATGTCCTAGAGCACCGGGCACAGAAAATGTGGGGAGAGGGGAGAAATAGCAACAAAACTTTGGTTGACCCTACTAAAGGAAAGATTGAATTACCTTTCTAGTCTCTCCTTGGAAAGTATGATAAGATCTGTGAAGTATGAAGATGCAACAAAATGTATGAGTCAAAGCAAAACAAAATAAGTCTAAAACGTATACAAAAAGTAGGCCAAAGCATATCTAGTAATTATTTGAAAACATAGGTAATTTTTCTGGATTTTATCATTTTTGTGGTACCTGTCAAATTATTTATTTGCAGCATTTTGGAATTTATTTATTTATGTATCTGTTTACTTACTTATAGAGAGAGAGAGTGAGAGAGAGAATCTCAAGCCCGCTCAACGCTTAGCAAGGACCTGCCAGGCTCCATTCCACATCCTTGAGATCATGACCTGAGCTGAAATCAAGGGTCCGATGCTTAACCAACTGAGCCACCCAGGTGCCCTTGAAACTTACTTTCTTAAAGAGTTCCCCTGCCTCCATTGTATAAGCTTTAGAGTTTGTAATACTTAGATCTGACCCTGAATGGGAATCATCTGGAATGGGGCCCCAATAGCAAACAGATTTTCCCCAGGAACCCAAAAATCCTTTTTAGAGATTATTTTTATAACTTCTTAAAGTAGAGCTCAGTTAGAGTAACATAACTGATTTCCTTTTTGGGGAGAAAGGGATATCATTGGATGAAAATAGATTGTAAGAGTGATACTCGAGTATATAAGATTATGTTTCTAGGGTTAGAATTAGAGTGCATTTCAGAAACTATAGCAACCCAGTCTATTTCTATCTTCCATCAACCTTGTTTAGCACCATCTTTCCTTTCAGGAAAATGAAGACAGATAAGAGTCATCAGTGAATGAGATTCTTCTCTTAATGAAACTGGGAGCAGGTACGAAAGATCTTTTTTAATTGTATCCTCTCGTGTTTTTCACTTTGTTTCTCCTAATGATATGTTACCTTGATTTTTTTTTTTTTTTCCCCTTCCTTTTCTTTGGGGCCAGCCTGGGAGGTGCTACTAGAATCAACTAATGTATACTTGTTAATAAATTCTCCACCAACATGAATTCTTCAGTTTTTAGATGTAAAACAGATGTTACTGTGTCCCATTCCTTTATCTTATCATCTAATTGCACCATCTTTGGGGAGTCTGGAAAACTCTAACAAAAGAAGTAATGCTTTTCTTATTGTTGCACACAAGTGCCCAGATGTCACAAATAATTTAGAAAACCAGGGAGTCAGAGGTTCTACTAATGTTTGTTCCTCAAAGAGGTTTTCTTTAATGAACCCCTGCCAGGGGGATGGAATGTCTCATGAGAAGCCTTGCTTGATTTATTCATAAATAAATGGATGCCCGTATATAGGACAGCTATTTAAACATTTAAGTCTTTCTTATCTTTCAGAGTATAGCATATGTATGACTTCTTGTTTCATTGTTTCTTTTATTAGAAACATCTGTGATATACATCCAGCATCTTGATTCAACTCATTATAAATCAGCTGTAAGGTATTAGGATGTCAGGAGAAGGGACCCTTAGTGTAGTATCCACTTATGATCTTACCTTTCTTCTCTTGTATTTCCCTATCTTCGTGAGTGGGATAAATAACTGTCAGTTCCATAAGGCAGAATCTGAGGCCTGCAAGATACTTTACAATTTACTCGCCATATCAAGTTCATGAAAACCTCCTTAGTCTCTGCTCTGGTATGACCTTAGAGTCTCCTGACTCCTTTTGACTTATAGTGTTTTGTTTTAAGGAACTAGAGTTTGTATAGCGTGTTTATAGCTGTATTCGATGGTCAGTCCCCATTGCATCATATTAATCTACTCAATGAATATTTGAGTGCAGGAGAGAAGTGGTAGTTTGCTGTCCCCTCCAGGTCTGGTTTCTACCCATCTCCATCTTGCTCTAGGCCCTGGGAGACAAATCAATATAGGCTATATTAATGGGCCTCCTAGAAAGAGTGCTGAGGGAAGAAGTGTGAGTTCAGCTTGTGTATTCTTTTAGCTGTTGCGGTGTGGTATGCATTTCCTTCTAGGATCCTGGCTGGTACTGATGCTAGTCAAGAAATAAACTCTGTGATGCTTTGACATTTTCAGTGACATATGAAGGACATGAGGAAAATGCCACGGAGATGTGTAGGGAAAGAACCTTCTGTGTAGAAAAACTCTTCTTGGAATGTTAAATGGACAGTAGAGTGGACTGGGTGATTGGAATGAAGTAAGCAAGTTGGAGAATAGTAGGAAACTAAGTTAGAGGGATAGCGGAATGAGATGGGAAGACCACAGAGTGCTTTATAGGGCCTATTTTCATTGTGAGATTGGAAGCCATTGGAGGTGACAAGGCTTATCATGTGTCACTCTGGCTAATATCTGGAGAACAGACTGTATGGGGGCAAATGTAGAAACAGGAAGGACAGAAACGAGACTGCTAAGAAAGGCAATGGTGATGGTAGTGGCAAAGGTAGTGAAAAATGCTGGGATTCTGGGTGTGTTTTGGAATACAAGGACAGGATGTGGAGATGGATGTAGGATGTTAAAAGAGTAGTTCGTAACCATGCCAAAGTTAAGCAACTGGATGGGTGGGCCTATCATTTCTTTCTTTTCTTTTTTTTTTTTCCCCTAAATTTTTATTTGTTTTTAAATTAATCTCCCCACCCAATGTGGGGCTTGAACTCATAACCCTAAGATCAAGAGTTGCATATTCTACCGACTGAGCCAGCCAGGTGCCCCCCCACCCTCTTTATTTTTTTTTAAATTATTTTTTGATCTATCATTTATTATATGAGGATACCCATTAGAGGAAGAGTTTAGAGAGGAAGATTAGGAATTTGACTTTGGATCTGTTAAGTTTGAGATGCATCAAGGTAGATGTATTGAGTGGGCAGTTGATGGGAAATGTCTAGGCTAGAGATACAAACTTAGGAGCCATTGACGTATAGATGAGATTTAAAGTTGAAACTTACTGAAATTACCTAGGCTGTTGATTCTCAAATTCCTTAGTTGGGTATTTGTGAATACAATTTTCATTGTAAATATATGGTGCTTGGGTCAGCCTGGTGAACCTTTAAAAATGACGTTATATTTTTTCTTTCTAAAAAAATCTGTTTAGTTAACATACAGTGCAATATTGGTTTCAGGAGTAGAGTTCAATGATTAATCACTTAACATATAACCCCCACTGCTCATTATATCAAGTGCCCTCCTTAACACCCATCCCCCACCTAGTCCATCCCCAATCCATCTCCCACCATTTGTTCTGTCTTTAAAAATCTCTTATGATTTGTTTTCCTCTCTTTTTTTCTTTTTTTCTCATCTCATATGTTCATCTGTAAAAGCAATATTATTAAGATTAGAAATGATACTTTGGGTTAAAGCCTCTGCCTTCAGCTCAGGTCATGATCTCGGGGTCCTGGGATTGAGGCCCGCATAGGGCTCTCTGCTCAGCAGGGAGCCTGCTTCCTCCTCTCTCTCTGCCTGCCTGTGATCTCTCTCTCTGTCAAATAAATAAGGAAGTAAATAAATAAATAAAAGAAATGACACTTTATAAAAAATAAATATTATATGTATCCTATAATGTTTGTACAACATAAGCACCTATAAACATTCATAACCATTAAAATACTGATGTGTGTATGTCAACTCATAGGTAGACATATCAAGTGTGTATAACACAAAGACTATGTTTGAAAATATTATTTGTCTTTTTGGAAGGCATTTTTTTTTTTAAATGTCAGAAAGTGAGAGTAATCACTGATTTTCCTGCCAAGCAGGGAATTAAATTATAACTGAAAAGAGAACATAAGGAACGTTATTGCAGCTATCCTTGAAATGTCAGTCTACTTTTAAAATGCAATGATTTTAGGCCATTTGTTTACAATATGGCATCTCTATATGTAAAAATTTCAAACATTTGGCCCTCTGTGATTTATCTCTAACTTTTTAGGATTTTGAATCCAAGGCATTTGTAGTAGTAAAGAAATCTTTGGTATCCAAAACACTAGAGTAGGAGTCAGAAGAGTGGTTTTCCAGGGTAGTTATTTTGTCCTGATCTAGTTAATTTACAATACTTACTACTCTCTAGGTTTAACTTCTATAGCTTGACTTCTGTAGGTCTTTTGCTTGAAAATGAGAACAATAAATTAGATTACTGGTATTACCATAGTTCTAGATACCCCCTCCAGACTGGTAACAATGGGCCAGGTATAGCAAAAATGCCTGAGTCCTTAACTGTTTTTTTCTTTGTTTTTAGGTTTTATTATTATTACAATATGGGACTTGAACTCAGGACCCTATGCCCAAGAGTCACATGCTCTACTGATTGAGCCAGCCAGGTACCCCAGTCCTTCACTTTTTCAACCAGGGCCTTTAACTTTTACTTGCTCTGTGTTAGTGTTCCCAAGGAAGACATTTTTGAGCCATAGGAGCACCAGTTTAAAAGTCTCTTAAAACACTTAGCTGTTCATCTTTTTTAGGAAAAAAAATTACAATAATGATGTGCAAAGTTTTTGTCAGCTTTGAGAATTGTCTTACCTCTAAACCACTGCCCAAAAAACATACCCAGCCAGTTCCATAACTGTTTTCCCAGGTAACTATTATTTTTTTGCCCCTGAAGTATAATTTAGCCTTAACATTCTTTAATTACAGTCTTAGGATCTTACAGTTGAGACAGAACTTAGAAATTATCTCTTTCAACCTCTTTCCTGATACAGAATGACCACCACATCCCTGAGACCAGTTATTCAGAATCTATTTGCAGAGTGCCATGGGCTCATCAACTCGGAGGGTAACCCATTCATTTTGTAGTAGCTTATATCCTTTCTTTTGTGCTGCCAAAATAAATACCTTTGAAACCTTCGTTTTTCTGTCATTTTTACCATAGTGATTTGAAAACACTGTCTGTGGTTAGTGGCTCTCAAAGTTTACTGTACATAAGAATCACTTAGAGGGTTAAGACGAATATTCCAGGATTCTCTATACAAAGATTGTTTCAACAGTTCAAGAGATGAAGCCCAGCAATCTACATTTTTAATCATCATTTCATGTGATTATGATTCTAGATCATTAATATTATGAAATGGTAATTTCAGTTGTAAAATATTTTATATAATATGATTCTATTTTTGTATGCAATATAATCTTGGTATGAAAAAAATCAGTTGGGAGGCACCTGGGTAGCTCAGTTGGTTAATCTGTTGACTCTTGATTTCAGCTCAGGTCATGATCTCAGGATCCTGGCGTTGAGCCCGTGTTGGGCTCCACACTCAGTGGGGTGTCTGTTTCAGGTTTTTCTCTCTTCCTCTGTCCCTCCTCTTGCTCTCTCCCCTCTCTCTCAAGTGAATGAGTAGATCTTAACAATCAATTTAGGAGGATATCCCAAAAAAGATACCAGTGGTTGATTATTTGTTCTTGTTGAGATTGTGACCAATTTATAATTTTACTTCTCTTTATATTCTGTTATTTTCACAGTGACTATATAGTACTTTTATCATTGAAAATAGCAAATTTTAGGGGCACTGGGTGGTGCAGTTGGTTAAGCATCCAACTCTTTGTTTTGGCTCAGTTTTGTGATGTCACAGTCATAAGATTGAGCCCCGAGTTGGGCTCTGCACTCCGCACAGACACTGCTTGAGATTTTTCTCTCGTTCTCTCCCTCTGCCCCTCTTCCTGCTTGTGCTCAGTCTCTCTCAAATAAAGATTTTATTTATGTATTTTAGAGGTGAGCGAGCGCATGAGTGCCACCCAGGTGCCATCCCCCACATAATAAATTTTAATGAGTAATTATCACCCCCACTTGTTATCATAAAGGTGATTTTTATAGAACATGGAGACTTGCAAGGATGAAAGAGACCTTCCTAGCCTGGCAACTTTCTTAATGCTCCTGGTTCTTTCAGGGCACATTAGAGTAAGTATCTTTTGTAAAACACTGACTCTTCTGATCTCTAAAGGGAGGATGGTGGTCAGCATTGGTAGTCATATCATTATTCAGTCCAGATTTCATCATTCATTTGTTCTTTCAAATAGCATTTATGTTCTAGGTTTTGTGCCACTCACCAAGGATATAAAGCAAAACTTCTGCACCAAATTCCTACTATAGCAGAGGAAACAAAGGTTGCATATAAAAGAACTGCCTCTCTTTGGGAAGTGGAGAGGGCTGGCTTCACTTAAGAGTTGTTGAGTGAAGTGAGTCTTGAAAACTGAGGAACAGTCTTATCTAAGCAGATGGAATTGGGGGAAGGTAGATTTTTCCTTGAGAAACATATGCAAAGCCATAGAACTGTGAGCTCGTGTTTAAGTGGGGAACTCTAATTTGATGTGGCTAGAGGACTGGCTGCCCCTGAGAGGATTGCAGGAGGTAAATTTGGACAGTGAGCAGGAGTCCAGTCTTGCAGCATCTTATATGCCATTTTAAGGCATTCGGGAATTTGGGCAAATAACTCGATTAGCTTTATGTTGGTGATAACAGTGTGGCAGATAGATTGGAGGGAGTGGCTGACCCGTTGAAAGCTATTCTGGTTCTAAGAAACTGTTAGAGACAAAAATTGTGAAGGGGTTGGAATTACCAGGACATCCTAACTAAGAGGGAGGAGTCTGGTGTGACTCCTAGTATTTCATGGAAGGTTGCTGGGTGGATTGGATTCTAACACCATTTTTGCAGGGCAGAATGTAGGAGGATATCAGTCCTAAAGGTAGTTTTCTTAATTTCTTCCTCTTCCTCCTTTTTTTTTTTGTTAAAGGAGATAGAAGCTTATTGAATGCGCTGCAAAGGAGTGGTGGGCAGGGCAGTTGAGGAGAGGCTTCTAAAAGTTGTTTTCGATTTAGAATATTACTGCTCTCTCACGTATAGAAGGGACAAAAAGTTGGGATGCCTGCAAGGCTCAGTAGGTTAAGCATCTACCTTCGGCTCAGAGCATGATCCCAAGATACTGGGATCAAGTCCCACATCAGGTTCCTTGCTCGGCAGGGAGCCTACTTCTGCCTCTGCCTGCTGCTTCCCCTGCTTATGTTCCCCCCTCTTGTTCCCTCTGACAAATAAGTAAATAAAATCTTAAAAAAAAGAAAGAAAGAAGAAGGAAAAACTACATGGCATATATAGAAGACAATAAAATGTCTGAATTCACCATCTGGACACTTGTTTTCCATGTGCCCATCTCTATATTTAATTTCAACATTTCTAGGTCTCAGAAGATTCCTGTGCCCTGGAAAGTCTTTATTATAAGCGGTTTCATAATTTTTCATTTGGATGCTACTTCCCCCTTTGTCTATGTAAATCTAGAGATAACTGTGAGGGAGGCAATGCCTATAGAAAAATCAGAAAATCATGCCAAGAGTGAACCATTTGGGAATGGGGGGGATGTCAGAGAGCAAGGATAAGTTTCATAAATGTTGGCTGTTCAGTGATAGCAGATAATTTATATTTAAAAGGCAATGTCTAGTCAGCTGTTGTATTTGGATGGCTAGAATCCTTGCATATTTACCAAACAAGAGCAGGATACGCCTATGATCTCTGTGGTACATTCTGCAACTCAAAATTTGATTTAGATAATTTTGCGTAAAGGAATAGATTCTAAATGAGCTTAAATGATTTTCCCATGTGTTACTGGTAGCTGCTAATGCAATGTATTTACTCTGTTGATTTGAAAAAGCATTTTTTTTTGTACCTAGACTAAGAAACAGATTACTGACAGATGCCCTATGTCTTTAAAGCAGATTTATTGTACATTTCTAAAAGTAAGATATGCTTTTATAAAAAAAATAAGGTATGGATATGGAAGTAAATGTAAAAGTCTACTTACTTTCCTTTACTACAAGTTGATGAATATCCTTCCATATTTATATGTGTCTGGATAAATGCCCACTCATTATTTCTTTTTTTTTTTTTTTTTTTTTTAAAGATTTTATTTATTTGACAGAGAGAAACACAGCCAGAGAGGGAACACAAGCAGGGGGAGTGAGAGAGGGAGAAGCAGGCTTCCCGCAGAGCAGGGAGCCTGATGTGGGACTCGATCCCAGGTCTCCAGGATCATGACCTGAGCTGAAGGCAGTTGCTTAACCAACTGAGCCACCCAGGTGCCCCTCATTATTTCTTAAAGTGTACTTTTCAAAGGTTTTGAGATAAGATAATAGAGATAACAGCCATGGAAAGTATCATGTAATTTAAATCTTGATAGTCAACAGTAGTCCAGCTCTTCAAGCAGGTACAGTATTTGGGGCAACAATGCTTATCTGTTACTAAATAATTAGCAACTGGTTTAGGTCAAGCCAGGATTAATTCTCTTTGTAATTTTTTTGTCTAACTCAAAGAGAATAGTAATCATGTATGGCACTTCTTAATCTGTAAACTTATCTACAGATTCTCTTCTAATCATCCCAGGAACCTACTAACCGTAGTTTAGTCCAATAAAGACGGTTGAGGAACATAAAGAAGAGATTCCTCTCTAACCTTCTGTTAATAGTAGAGTTACTATTGTACTCCTTAAGAGTGGAGAAGGTTGTGTGTTACAGGCCAGTGTGCATTACAACTTCTAGTTGGATTTATATGACCATACTATCTATCACTCTGAACTCTCTTAGACACTTGGCCCTCTAGCCTATGAACAGCAGCTTGAAGCCAGATGATTCTCTGAGAGCTCTCCTTAAGAGCAGCTGGGGTTTGGAATGACCACTCATTGTCCTGGAATAAGCAGCTTAGACCCAACTAGTCACCCTATAAACTCTCCCCATATAAAGATGTTTCTGTCCCACACAGGCAAGGACTCACTGTTATCCAGGCTCAGCTGTGGGGTCTGCTGAATTAATCAAAGCACTCTTAGACCACATTCCCCCAAGACTAGCGGATTTCTATAGTGATTCCACCCTAACACTGTGAACTCTTGCCTTTTTAAATGTTCTTCAGACAGTTGGGGATCTGAGAGCAGTCTGACCCACAGAAGACAGTTTAGGAAGAATGTTCTCCGAGATTTACTGATGAGAAATGTGGATTTACATGTGCTTTTGCCAGTCGGAATTGTAACTAATCTTTTTAAGCACCTAGAATTTAGTAAGCATTGAATTTGATGCTGACTCTCACTGTTTCATTTTGCCCCAAATCAAATACTTGTAATTATTTCTGTTTTACAGAGAAGGAAATGGAGAGCCTGCTAGGATAGGAGTGTGTGACAGACAGCCTGGGAGGGCAAGTGGTTTTTCACTCTGGTTGCATCTTGGAATCACTTGGAAAGCTTTTTGGAAATACAGATTCCTGGGTTTATGCAGATGAATTAGATTAGAATAGCTGGGGGTGGGCTCTGGCATTGCATTTTATTTTATTTTTTAAAGATTCTATTTATTTATTTGACAGAGAGCTAGATCACAGGTAGGCAGAGAGGTAGGCAGAGAGAGGGGGAAGCAGGCTCCCTGTGGAGCGGAGAACCCAATGTGGTGCTTGATCCCAGGACCCTGAGATCATGACCTGAGCCGAAGGCAGAGGCTTTAACCCCCTGAGCCACCCAGGTGCATTGGCATTTTAAAACAAAAATCTTTGCCAAGTGATTCTCATTTGAAACCAGGATTGAGAATCTTTGTCCTAATTTGTCTGACACTGAGCCCTTATCGTAGTTCCTGCACCAGCTGCATCTTCATGAGGTGGAGGCTTGTTAGAAATCCAGAGTATCAGGATTTTCCCAGACATTCCTATATGGAATCTGAATTTTAAAAAGATCCCTAGGGAACTATTTGTACTGCCTTTGCAACTCTTATAAAGCTAAAGCTCTTCTAAAATTAAAAATGTTTATTAGAAAAAAAAAAGATCATGTTTGGGATACAGAGATCAAAACCTTCCCTCCAGAAGCTCAAGTCTTGCAAGAGAGACGCTTATTAAAAAGCAATTTGCTAAAAGCTATAATGGAAGTAATGTAGAAAGTGCTGTCACTTTATGGGAGGAAATGAAAAATGCTGCTTACAAGAATAAAGTGAAAATTGCCAAAGGAAGGTGACTTGAAGGCATTCAAGGCTGTAAAGGACATGAAACTGAGCTTTGGTGAAAATATACTCTTCAGTACCTTCAGTACAAAAAAAATGTATTTTTTAAAAAATATTATAAATCCGGGGCGCCTGGGTGGCTCAGTTGGTTAAGCGACTGCCTTCGGCTCAGGTCATGATCCTGGAGACCCGGGATCGAGTCCCACATCGGGCTCCCTGCTCGGCAGGAGGCCTGGTTCTCCCTCTCTCACTCCCCCTGCTTGTGCTCCCTCTCTGGCTGTGTTTCGCTCTGTCAAATAAATAAAATCTTAAAAAAAAATATTATAAATCCTAATCCCAAACTAAAGATTAGTGCCAGACTAAAGGGATACTGCAATTATAGATAGTTTCTTTCACTTTTTTGACAAAAGCTAAATAATTAAGGGAAACTAGTCATTTGTAGCATTAGCACTCTTGAAGCGTGTGGGGGAGAGACCCATTTTTGAAATTCTCTGTTCTTGGGACTGTTGAGACCCTATTCCACCTTAACTTTTCAGATTCTTAGAGGTGCCATGCTTCATTCCTGGGATGTTCAGGATGCTGTTTCCTCTGCAGAGCATATCTGACCCTTTCTTCTACTCCTGGTGAATTCTTCCCATCCTTCAGCTAAGATTCTGCTCAGAATCACTTCTTCTAAAAAGCCTTTTCTAATTTGCAGTTTAGGTTAGTTACCATTCTTCTGGATTCATATAGCATCCTGTGTTCATATTTTTCGTAATTTCCTTTTTGTTTGTTTCTCCCATGAAGCAGTACCTTGAAGGCAAGGGTTATTTCTCAGTGATGTTTGATTCAATAAATGCTTTGAAATAAATGAAAGACATGGAAACGATAGCCTATTTTTGCTCTTAGTTTACAGTGACAAGATAATATTTGGAGGGGGCAATCAGAGATTGGATTACTCTACTGTTAATAGCTAGGAAGAAATTTAGAGACTTCCACCTGTGCATAACTTGTGTCTGGCAAATAGCAGATTGCTGATATATTTTAGTTGCTTCAAAGAATGAACATTCTCATTTTTATATGTGATGACTCTGATTTAGATTATGTTAAGGATATGTTAATAAGATTATGTTAAGGATATGTCTCTCTTAGCATATTATTAAGATAATGTGAACTCAGGCATGGGTCATTTCTCATAAATCAAGTATAATTTTTATAGCTTCCAGTTGTTAAATGCCTCTATATGTCGAGCATTACAGAAATTACATATGTGTGTAATAAACATATGTGGTCACATTTCATTCTCTGAAAAACTTATGAGGCCTGTATTACATTTGGAGAACAGAGTTGGACTCAGAAATATATGGTTATAGAGCTCATACTCTTTTCCAAATCAGTGTTCTTTCTGTCCTTCTGTACTGCCTCCCTTTCTTTAAGAAGCAGCTCCCACCTTTCTGTGGTAGAAATTGTAAGGCTAGGAATCAAACATTTGGCCTTCGATCATTGGTTTGCTCTGTGATCATGTATAAATCACTAAACTTCTCTTCTTCAGTCTCCACATTTATAAAGTAGACAGACTTATTAAACTATATCACAGATTCATTCATTATGCGACAAAATTTGGAAGGCTGATGTAGTGCTGAAGACATAGCATCAAAAAGAACAGACAAGAGCCATGGTCCTCAGGCATCTGGGTGGCTCAATCAGTTAAAGCATCCAACTTTTGGTTTCAGCTCAGGTCATGATCTCAGAGTCCTGAGGTCGAGCCCCATGTCGGGCTGTGCACTCAGCACAGTCGGCTTGTTTCTCTCCCTTCCCCTGCTTGCTCTGTCTTTCTCCGTCTCTCTCTCAAATAAATAAATAAATAAACAAACAAACAAATAAATAAAATCTTAAAAAAAGAAAAGATCCACAGTTCCACAGAGCTGACATTATGGTGATTGAGGGTAAAAATGAACAAGTAAAATAGTTCAATAGTGATCAGTGCCATGAAGCAAATAGAACAAGGTAATGAGGAAGAATGTGGCTGGAGTAGGTGTGAGGCCATCTATGCAGAGGGTGATCTGAGAAGTCTTTCCTCAGGAAGTAACATTTAAGTTGAGTAAAGCAGGAACTGGCCATGAATAAATTTGGGGGTGGGGAGTGCTAGGCAGAGGGAGGCTCCAGGCCAGAAGTCCCAGAGCTGTAAAAGTTCTGAGGTTGGAGGACTGCTAAGACCAGTGTGGCTAGGGGGAAGAGTGGAGGGGGTGAGAGGAGAGGCTGGCAGGTCTAGTTCATGACATTGGAATAAATGGTAGATTCTGTTTCTCAAATGCCACTATACAGATACTCCAGGGAAATCCATGATGATGGCTCAACTCTTTGATATCTTTGACATCTTTGATGTTTCTCTCCAACTTCTTTGCCACTTTTCATATATTTGGGAAAATCCTTCCTTGTTAGTAAGGTCCCATAATAGAGGCCAAAAACTCATTTCTCCATCCTCTTGTATCAAGGACCCAAGCAGAGGAGCCAGACTCTGTCAGATGCACTGAGGTAAGGGTTCCAATTTGGAACCTAGTGACAGGAAACCTGCACCATGGAATCTATTCTAGCAATGATGGCAGCTGATACATTTCTTCGTCAGGGGCAGCTACGGCAGAATTTCTAGTATTGCGGCTGGTGCCTAGATTCCAGTTAGCCTAGGGCCTTCAGCAAGAGTATCTAGTGCTGGTGGCAGCATTGGGCACACCGTACCAACCCTGCAGTGTTATTTTAGTGCTGTTTCTGACTGCATAGCTTTATTCTCTGGTCATCATGGAGTTTCTGTGGATCTCTCATGTCCTTCTAGACATTTATTTTTATTTAAAGTAACTATAGCACATTTTGGTGTTTGCAGTTAAGAACCCAGTGTCAATGTCCTGAACTTGAAAGTATGGGTCAGGGAGATTTAATACCTATGTCCGAGAAGCATTCGATCAATGAGATTCATTCCAACTCTAAATTCTTGGGCTAATTAGTGACCAAAAAATGACCTGGAGATAGAAACGCTGCTTATTTCAAAACCCTGTTTTCCATATGTTTATTTGTAAAATTAGTATCTGTAAACTTGCTTCTGTTATAGAAGCCTACTATTTTATTGTATGCATTCATGGGAAGTTGGACTAATTACTCCATTCTGTTTTTCTAGAAACCTCTTTTTGGTCCCTCCTTAACTTCAAGAGTAGGACCTAGTGCAAAGATACTACCTTTTTTCTTTGTTTGTTTGTTTGTTTCTTTAAGATTTTATTTATTTATTTGTCAGAGACAGAGCGCACAAGCAGGGGGAGGCACAAGCGGCTCCCTGCTGAGCAAGGAGCCTGATGTGGGACTGATCCCAGCACTCTGGGATCATGCCCGGAGCAGAAGGCAAATGCTTAACCAAAAGATCCACCCAAGCATCCCCCAAAATACTACCTTCTTGGTCAGACTTTAGATCTCTCCAGGTTCCAGATATATCACTGATAAGGATTACATTGCCTGGACAATTTCTCTTTCACCAAGAGCCCCTTTCTCAGTAAAGCTAAACAAGTGTTTAAACCACAGTCCTAAGCATACATGCATTTGTAGTATCTGTTCAGTACTTATTTTTTCAATAAAACATGTAGCTAGCCATTTATGAGGTCTACTGTGCTACATTTGAGAAAGGGGTTCTAAATTTTAAATGGTTTTTAATTGCTGTACAAAAGTAAGGTGAAAATATGCTTACAGTTATCACCGCCCCCATCTGTTGCGTGCCAAGCTGGTCTTAGAATTGCTTAAAATGTTGCTACTTCTCTAAAATGGCTTTCCATTTTCTGCCTCTCTGGCCATCTCTCCACTCTGTATAGAAGTTCTGAATCTTTACTAATTCCTGCCAGCTTTATTTGTTAGAAGTTATTCTCTTTATAACTGAGCTTGTCTTCTTTTTTTATTGACAAGTCAGTTGGATGCAATGCTCTTCCTGATGACTACTAGTAAAGAAAGTCCCTCTTCTAGCATGTTTGTAGGTAAAAATGGTGATTGATTATTGGGAATATTTCACTTGTTTTTTTTTTAATGGAAATTGTTCATTGATATGCAGAGGAGAGAATGAAGGACCTCATTTTTTCGGTCAGGTATAACCATTAGGCTTATGCGTATTAGGCTTCACTTTTGCCAGTGAATTTTCAGAGATTTCCTGTTTAGTTCATGCTTTGTTGATACATTTTGATGACATGTTTCTGGTAACTTGAGTGTTATCACCTAGGGACATATCTTTGTCTTTTTTTTTTTTTAAGAGATTCTTTCTTTCCTTTTTAAGATTTTTATTTATTTATTTGACGTAGAGAGATAGAGACATCACAGGCAGGCAGAGGGGCAGGCAGAGAGAGAGGAGGAAGCAGGCCTGAGATCATGACCTGAGCCTAAGGCAGAGGCTTTAACCCACTGAGCCACCCAGGCACCTTATCTTTGTCTTTATAGTTTAGAAACAGAATGCTTTGGGTGACAGAGTCTCATTATGGAATAGTTTTCTGATTGTCACTTTTCCTTCTTCTTAAGACATGATGTGCATTTTAAGTTACATATTATGGCTGGAGTTGTCATTTGTTGTGTCATTAGGGACAGTGTGAGAAATTGAAAGTAAATCTTCTAAAGAAACATTTTAGCTAGGTAATGGGTACATGATAGTTTATTATTCTGTTGACTTTATGCATATTTGTGTTTTTCATAATGAAAAGCTAAAAAAACACCATTGTATATTGGATTAATATAACACTATGACTTAGCCAATTCACTAGCTTCTCTGAACTTGTGTCCTTATTTGTAAAAGGAATACATAAATAAATGAATAAATGCTTCATTTTTAGGATTAGGATTTGATCCGGAAATGAATGCTCCAGTGTTCCCCTGTGTACTCTACTCTGAAATACTGCTCACTTGCTGAGTATTAATTATAGAAGTATTTTTTGCAAGTGTCATTCAATATTGCTTAACCTAGAAACAACTGGAGAGATTTGCATAATTGCTTTTTGTATCAGGATCATGTAGGGTCATGGAGGCCAAGGGATAAGATGGGTTGCTTTTAGAAGGTCGTTCCTTGGGAAATGGTGGAACAAAATCAGAGTTTACTGGCTGCCTAGAAATGTGCAAATTTTGATCATAAATTATATTTCTTGCTAACAACTATATAATAAAAGAACACCATTATCTTTTGTTATACAGATGAGATAGGTCATTTGGCTCAGAGGTTAAATATCTTGGCCAAGTTCATATGACTAAAAAAATGATAGAAACCAAGAATAGAAATTGCCTAACTCTAGGACCTCAGCAATTATTTCAAGTCAGGCTTTTTTTTTAAACTTTTTTCTTGTTTTCGTACTTCTTTCTGTATGCAGTTTTATTCAGTTTATATGAGCAGATATACATGAGGTTTTTATTATAATAGTCCAAAAAAGTCTAGTTTTGGAAGTGGAAGGGATTTAAGTGAAAATGGGTAAATGCATATAAATAATCATATATTGTGTTTCCCAGGACTGCCATAACAAATACTACACACTTGGTGGCTTAAAACGACAGAAATGTATTTTCTCACACTTCTCATGGCCAGAAGTCCAAAATCAGTGCGTTGGCAGGCTGTATTCCTTCTAGAAGCTCTGAGGGGAAATGATTTCATGTTTCTTTCCTAGATTCTGGTGGCGGCTGGCAATCCTTGGCTTGTAGTCGATGCCTCACCTTCATGTGCCTTTCTCCCGGTGTCCATCTGTGTATCAGATCTTCTCTCCTTTCTTTTATAAGGTTGCTGGTCATTGGCTTTCAGGCTCACCCTATATACAGGATGATCTCATCTGAGATTTTTGACTTAACTAGTTTACAAAGACCCTCTTAATAATCACATTCACAGGTACTAGAGGTTAGGAACTGGACATGTCTTTTGGGGGCGCCACTGTTTGACTTGCTTTGTATTTTGAACTTTTTTTCTTTTTTTTTTTTTTTTAAAGATTTTACTTATTTGACAGAAAGAAACACAGCGAGGGAGGGAACACAAGCAGGGGAAGAGAAAGAGGGAGAAGCAGGCTTCCTGCCGAGCAGGCAGCCCAATGTGGGGCTCGATCCCGGGACTCCGGGAACATGACCTGAGCTGAAGGCAGAGGCTTAACCATTGAGCCACCCAGGCACCACTGTATTTTGAACTTCGTATTAAAGAAATAGGTAAAATAGTACAAGAACAGTAGGTTTCAGTCCATTTTAGTTCACAGATTACTTTAAGTATACTTTATATATGAATGTTATTTTATATATATTACCTAAAATAAAAGCTATCTCATGAAGATTTTTAGATTTAAATTTCATTTTCTTGTTGCTGACTCACTAGTAAAAATATATGCTGATCATCATCTTTCACTCAGTTATTCCCATTATATACTATTGCATATGTACATTTAGTTACTCATTACTTGAAACTTTGATATTTGAAATTACTTTTAAGAGATTCTAAATGGTAATGATAAGGGAAAACTGTACTCTAAGATGACCGACCAAACCATCAAGGGAATCCCAGTCCCTGTCTCAAAGCCCTTCCAGGTTCTTCTTCCCTACCCTGTTTCCCATACCACCAAAAGTACCAAGTAGAAGGATATAAATTACCCTCCATGCTTGTGCTCAGGGCTCAGACCTTTGGAGAACAGTCTCCTCTGAGCCACCGGTGTTAAATAAACCTCCCATCCTCTGAAGTCTCCAAGTGCTGCTTGGATCTTCCACCAAGTTTCAGTCCAGCTTCTGTAACATTTGATTCCTTAGCCAGGAAACCCGACTGTATTGGCCCATTGTTGCCACTGGTTTGGGGCAATGGCGGACGGTGATGGAACGAGGGATTGTAATGGAGAAGGCGTACCCTGCCTAATCTTCGGCAGTCTCCCATCTAGTCACCTCAGACTGGCCCTGTTCCACTGTTCCACCCGGACTCAAAGGAGACTTGGCAGGTGAGGACCTGGTCCTGAGGTCGGATTCCGGTAAGCCCTGGGGCCCCAGGACGCAGTCAGGCCCACCCATCAGGGTAGAAGGGGAAACCGATCACTTTCCAGGGACCTCTTAAAGGTCTCACAGGTAGGGACTCCCTCAGGTCTGGAATTCCCCGAAAGGGGGGACAGGAAGGAATTTCCGAAAGGAAAGGAATTCTACAGGTCAGGGTCTCTCTGGAAGGAGGAACTGTAATAACTTCGGTGTGAATGTGCAGTTTGACCTGGCTTGTCAGGTGGACTGATTCTGTGGATCCATGGGTGGGCACCCTTAAGGTCCCCAGAAGCATACAGAGTCTGAGTGGGCCCTAACCTGTTTCTGTGGTAACCTCATAAGGTCTAAGGCGAGCCCCTTTGGGTCACCAGTCTGGGATTTATATGGACTCACTATGGCTAAGAGCCACCCAGGTCTCTGACAGGAGAGCGGACAGGCGGCACCTGACCAGTCTTTCCTTGGGAGGGACACTCACCCTTTGTCTTTCTCTGCACCACTGCACAGGGGAAACACCACCATGGGATCAGGACAGAGCAAACCTACGGTCCTGGAGACCATGATTAAGAATTTCAGAAAGGGGTTCTCAGGAGATTACAGAGTTAAGATCCACCCCAGTAAGTTGAGAACCCTGTGTGAGTTAGAGTGGCCGACTTTCGAGGTTGGATGGCTGTCAGAAGGGACATTGGATGTCCCAACTGTCTGTCATGTATGATGAGGGGGATCCAGGGCACCCCAACCAGTTATCATACATCAATTCCTGGCAGGAAATTGCCCAGGCCCTTCCCCCATGGGTGCAGTTCATTCACAGCAGGCAGGGACAGGCTAGAGTCTTAGTCGCCTCATTGAAGGGGCCCAGAGGGAACTGACAGAAGTCCCAGCCTCCACAGATCTTGGCCAGAGATCCCGAGGATGAGCCGATCCTGCCCTGCGCCCATATATATCCCAAAGACCGTCTGCACCTGGCCCTCCAGTTTCAGACATTCTACCACTGTCAGTCTCTCCAATGCCTTCAGGTCCACAGAATCCACTGATGCTTCCCAGGCTTAAGCACCTTCCAGATGCTGGTGTGGGAAACATGGAAACCTGAAAGGCACGATGAAGATGGAACTGTCCAACCTGGCTGCTCTGTGATATATTATCAGCCTTTCTCCACCACCGACCTCCTCAGCTGGAAGCATCTTACTCTGAAAAGTCACAAATTATGGTAGATCTCATGGAGTCCTTTTTCCAAACTCATTGGCCAACCTGGGAGGACTGCCAACAACTACTCCACACCCTATTCAACAAGGAAGAATGAAGAATAATAAGAGGGGCAAGGCAGTACCTAGAAGAATACACGCCAATGGGAGTTATTAATCCTGTTGCCTGGGCTAGCGCTGTAGCATCTGAGGAGTGTCCCACATGGGACTTCACCACAGAGGAAGGACAGGTTCACATCTGCTGGTACCAGGGGGCCCTCCTCCAGGGAATCTGAGCAGGAGCGAAGAAACCCATGAACATGACCAACGTGTCCATAGTTACTCAATAGCTGGAGGAATCCCTGGGGACTACTATGAAAGACTTTGCGAAGCCTATTGAGTGTATACTCTGATCCTGAGCCACAGGAGAGCCAAAAAATGGTAAATACCTTCTTCGTGGCTCAAGCCTCTCCAGACATCAGGAAGAAACTCCAGAAACTGGAGGGATTTGCAGGGATGAACATCACCCAGTTAATAGAGGTTGCTAATAAGGTCTACATGAATAGGAATATCACAGCTGAGAGGGAAGTCAAAAAGATGAAGAAAAAGGTCAGCCTCCTCGCTGCTGCCCTGAGAGAAAAGGATGACGCAAGGGTGGGAAAACCCCAACCACCAAAAGGGGGGAAGACAACCCGCCCGGACTAGCCCAGAACCCGGCTCCTGTCATTGAACTGATCCCAGGAGCCTAACCCCAAAGACAAAGGCAATATCCCCTTCCACAAGAAGCCAAGATTGGCATCCAAGAACACCTGATCAAGCTCAGAGAAGAACGGCATTCTGGTCTAGTGTCAGTTGGCCTGGAATGCCCCACTCTGCTGGTCAAGAAACTGAGAGGGGGATACCGACCCATTCAGGACCTGCGAGCCATCAGTAAGGTGACCACCTCTCTGCACCCTGTGGCCCCAAATCCATATGCCCTCTTCAGCCAAATCCCAGGATCGGCCAGATGGTTCATTTGCCTGGATCTAAAGGATGTCTTCTTCTGTCTCCACTTAGCTCCCCAGAACCAGCCACTATTCGCCTCTGAATGGACTGAACCCAACACAGGGCGTCAGATGCAACTAACTGTGTTGTGCCTCCATCAGGGGTTCAAGAACTCACCAACCCTTTTTGGGGAAGCACTGGCTGCAGACTTCACCAGCTTCCCAAGAGAGGCCACATGATGTACCCTCCTTCAGTACGTAGATGACATCCTTGACATCCTCCTCACTAGTGACACACAAGAAGACTGTACTAAAGGCACAAAGGCCCTCCTGCAGCTTCTGACAGACTTGGGATACTGAGTCTCATGGAAGAAAGCACAGATCTGCTAACAACAGGTCTGTTACCTTGGTTTCCTTCTCACCCAAGGGAAGAGAGAATTAGGGCCAGAAAGAAAGAAAGTCATTTTCTCTTTGCCTTGGCCTCAGACAAAAAAAAAGGCCTATGGGAATTCCTCGGGGCTGCAGGATTCTGCCACATCTGGATCCCTGGGTACTCAGCAATAGCAAGACCCTTGTACGATCTCTTAGGAGGTCCATATCAGGAACCTCCTGCCTGGACTAAGGAAGCAGAAGCTGCCTTCACAGAGACAAAGACTGCTCTGAGACAGGCTCCAGCTCTGGGCCTTCCAGATACAGAAAAACCCTTCAATCTCTTTGTACACAAGAAAGAAAAGATAGTGCTCAGGGTACTCACATAGACTGTTGGGCCCTGGCAATGGCCAGTTGCATATCTGTCAAAGAAACTGGACCCCGTGGGTATCCAGGTGGCTCAGTGGGTTAAGCTCCTGCCTCAGCTCAGGTAATGATTTCAGGGTCCTGGGATCGAGGCCCGCATTGGGCTCTCTGCTCGGCATGGAGCCTGCTTCTTCCTTTCTCTCTGCCTGCCTCTCTGCCTCCTTGTGATCTCTCTCTTTGTCAAATAAATAAATAAAATCTTTTTTTTTTTTTTTTAAAGATTTTATTTATTTGACAGAGGGAAACAAAGCTAGAGAGGGAACACAAGCGGGGGGAGTGAGAGAGGGAGAAGCAGGCTTCCCGCCGAGCAGGGAGCCCGATGTGGGACTTGATCCCGGGTCTCCGGGATCACGACCTGAGCTGAAGGCAGTCGCTTAACCAACTGAGCCACCCAGGCGTCCCTAAATAAATAAAATCTTAAAAAAAAAGAAAAAGAAACTGGACCCTGTGACAGCAGGATGGCCACCGTGGTGTCTCAGGGCACTAGCAGCCCAGTCCAACTCACCCAGGAGGCAGACAAGCTCACCCTGGGATAAGAACTTAAAGTCAAGGTCCGTCATGAGGTTGTGACCCTTATGAACACACAGGGGCACCACTTCCTTTCCAACTCCCGGCTAGCATAATACCAGGGCCGCCTCAGCGAAAACCCACGGGTCCGCCTCGACACAGTAAGGACATTAAACACAGCAACCTTTCTCCCCATGGAAGAAGGGTAACCAGACCACTGAAAGACCCCCGGGGTGGGATGTCCTTCGCCCTGAGGAGACCCTCCCAAGGAACAGCGAGACCACTTCTGCGGATGCAAACAGCAAGAGGTTTATTTGGATACACAGGTACCTGGGCGTCCTAGTCGCACAAAGGACTGGCGCGCCCCCGGTCGGGGTAGCGGGTCTTTTATGGGGTCGGGGAGGCGGAAGCGCTAGTACAGAAGCGAGATGCATGGTTACAGGGGTCTGATTGGACAATTTAAATGAGGCGACGGGGTGGTCTGATGAATTCCAGGTATCGGATACGCCTGTTGGCTCACTCTTTGTTCTGTTCCCACCTTGCGCAGGCTGGCTCTCCCTTTGTTCTGTTCCCGCCTTGCGCAGGCTGGCTCTCCCTTTGTTCTGTTCCCGCCTTGCGCAGGCTGGCTCTCCCTTTGTTCTGTTCCCGCCTTGCGCAGGCTGGCTCTCCCTTTGTTCTGTTCCCGCCTTACATTCCTGGCCCTAAGCTCAAGCTCTTAAAAAACACTGTTTTGCTACTACTAAGACCATTGCTGGCTACCTGCTGGGGGTCTTTCATTCCCCCATTTCTCTTTTACCTTGAATAAAATCCTTTATTCAATCAGTCATAGTTCCAGGATCATATTGTTTAAGCTGATGGTATTGCTGGGTGAGGACCATAGCTTGAATGATTGAGAGCCTATCCTTCATGAATTGAACT
>PITA01019713.1:0-36781 GCA_004023965.1 Spilogale gracilis
GGAACATTTCTCAACCTCATAAAATCTATCTACGAAAAACCCACAGCGAATATCATCCTCAATGGGGAAAAACTGACAGCCTTTCCTCTGAGATCAGGAACAAGGCAAGGATGCCCACTCTCACCACTACTATTCAACATAGTGTTAGAAGTCCTAGCAACAGCAATCAGACAACAGAAAGAAATAAAAGGTATCCAGCGTGGCAAAGAGGAAGTCAAACTCTCTCTATTTGCAGATGACATGATACTATATGTGGAAAACCCAAAAGACTCTACCCCCAAACTACTAGATCTCATACAACAATTTGGTAACATAGCAGGATACAAAATCAATGCACGGAAATCAGTTGCATTCTTATACACTAACAATGAAAAAATAGAAAGGGAAATCAGAGAATCGATTCCATTTACTATAGCACCAAAAACTATAAGATACTTAGGAATAAACCTAACCAAAGAAGTCAAGGATCTGTACTCGAGAAACTACAGAACACTCATGAACGAAATTGAAGAAGACACAAAAAGATGGAAGACCATTCCATGCTCATGGATTGGAAGAATAAACATTGTCAAAATGTCTATACTGCCCAGAGCAATCTACACTTTCAATGCCATTCCGATCAAAATTCTACCAACATTCTTCAAAACGTTAGAGCAAACAATCCTAAAATTTATATGGAACCAAAAAAGACCCCGAATTGCTAAGGAATTGCTGAAGAAGAAAAGCAAAGCTGGGGGCATCTCATTACCTGACTTCAGGCTTTATTACAAAGCTGTGATTACCAAGACAGCATGGTACTGGCACAAAAACAGAGAAATCGACCAATGGAACAGAGTGGAGAGCCCACATATGGACCCACAAATCTATGGTCAAATCATCTTTGACAAAGCAGGAAAAAATATCCAGTGGAAAAAGGACAGCCTCTTCAATAAATGGTGTTGGGAAAATTGGACAGCTATATATAGAAGAATGAAACTAGACGATTCTCTTACACCACACACAAAGGCAAACTCGAAATGGATGAAAGACCTCAATGTGAGGCAGGAATCCATCAAAATCCTGGAAGAGAACATAGGCAGCAACCTCTTTGACATCGGCCACAGCAACTTCTTTCAAGACACATCTCCAAAGGCAAAGGAGACAAAAGTGAAAATGAACTTCTGGGACTTCATCAAAGTAAAAAGCTTCTGTACAGCAAAGGAAAGAGTCAACAAAACAAAGAGGCAACCCACAGAATGGGAGAAAATATTTGCAAATGACACTACAGACAAAGGGCTGGTATCCAAGATCTATAAAGAACTACTCAAACTCAACACCCAAAAAGAAGATGAACACATCAAAAAATGGGCAAGAGACATGAAGAGGCACTCCTCCATAGAAGATATACAACTGGCTAACAGACACATGAAAAAATGTTCAGCATCACTAGCTATCAGGGAAATTCAAATCAAAACCACTCTAAGATACCACCTTACACCAGTCAGAATGGCCCAAATTAACAAGACAGAAAACAACAAGTGTTGGAGAGGCTGCGGAGAAAGGGGAACCCTCTTACACTGTTGGTGGGAATGTAAACTAGTGCAGCCGCTTTGGAAAACAGTGTGGAGATTCCTTAAAAAATTAAAGATAGAGCTACCCTATGACCCTGCAATCGCACTACTGGGCATTTACCCCGAAGATACGGATGTAGTGAAAAGAAGGGCCTTATGCATCCCAATGTTCATCACAGCAATGGCCACAATAGCCAAACTGTGGAAAGAGCCAAGGTGCCCATCAACAGATGAATGGATAAAGAAGATGTGGTACATATATACAATGGAATACTATGCTTCCATCAGAAAGGATGAATATCCAACTTTTGTAGCAACCTGGACCGGACTGGAAGAGATTATGCTGAGTGAAATAAGCCAAGAAGAGAAAGTCAAGTATCGCATGGTTTCACTTACTTGCTGTGCATGAGGGGTAAACTGGAGGACAGTGGGAGAAGGAAAGTAAATGGGAACTAGGGTAATCTAGGGAGTGAAACGAAACAACAGAGACTTTGGACACAAAAACAAACTAAGGGACTTGGAGGGAGGGGGGTGGAGGGATGGGAGAGCCTGGTGGTGGGTACTGGGGACACCTAAAGCGTGGAGCACTGGGTGTGGGAAACGGGGAATGAATCTTGGAACACTGGAAAAAAAATTTTTTTAGTAACAATTAAAAAAAAAAGAAAATTAGGGAGCTGTTGTAACAAATACCTACAAATATGGAAGTGACTTTGTGGAAGTGGGATGAGAAAAGGCTGGAAGAGTTTTCAGGTGCAGGCTAGAAAGGCCTAGACTGACTTGAAGAAACCCTTGATAGAAGTATGCAACTTTAATGGTGATGCTCATGCCATCTCAGATGGGAATGAGGAATGCTATTAGAAACTGGAGTAGAGGTGGTCCTTGTTATAAAATAGCAAAGCACTTGGCTGAATTGTACTTAGTGTTTTTTGGAAAATAAGACTTATTTATGATGGACTTAATTAACTAAGAAGATTTCTAAGAAAAAATGTCAAAGGTACAATCTGGATTTTTCTTACTGTTTATAGTACAGTGCAAGAGCATAGAGATGATTTTAACAAGGAATTATTAAGCAAAAAGGAAACAGACTTTGAATATTCAGAAAATTCTCAACCTTTCCACATTGAAAAACATGAGAAAAGCATGTTCTGGAGAGAACACTAAGGATTGTTGCCTGGAAGGATACTTTGGTAGAGGCATTATAGGTGTGATTCCTGGCCAGCAAGATAAGAAAGAGTAAGGCTGAAATTTGAACCAGGGATCCAGTTCTAGAATTTGAGTTTTTAACTCCAAGTTTCCCGACTTTCACAGTTCGTTATTCACAGAATCTATCTATCTATCCTGTAAACTCTATGTGTGTGTATATATTATATATATTCATTTCATGGGATACAAGTTTGGTAATCTCTCCATCCCCCTGTGGAACAGATTTTAAAAGACAGGACACGTGAAGTTTAAGAGAAGTGATAATACTGTAAAAATAATACTACCATATGGTTTCATTTATATGTGAATCTGAAAAACAAAACAAAAACTAAACAAACAAACTCTTAAATACAGAGAATATACTGGTGGTTGTCAGAGGGAAAGTGGGTAGGAATGTAGGCAAAATAGATAAAAAGGGGATTAAGAGATAAAAATTTTCAGTTACAAAATAAATAACAGAAATGAAAAGTACAGCATAGGGAATATAGTGAATAATATTTTAATAATGTTGTATGGTGACTATGTTTATTATGGTAAACATCAAGTAATTTACAGATTTATCAAATCATTATATTGTACACCTTAAACTAATAAAATATTGTATGTTAATCATACTACAATAATTATTTTAATTTTTTTAAATAAAATACAAAGAGCGGTACCAGTGCTAAGGGTGATTGGAATTGAAAGGGGCACTTTTCAGCCTAAAGAGTTTGTGTATATAAACAAACATGATGTGGAAAAGTTTGGGATCTTGTGTTTTCTGGAGTGAGTTAAGCAGTAACTTACACTTGCTAAGAAGAGAGGGCAGATCTCCCCATCTCAATATTTCATGAGAGTTTTAATATATGAGGGCTAGGTATATTGGAAAATGCTGTGAGTATCTGAAATTAATTGAAAACTGGGAAGAAATATTTTGTCTGTAGTAAGCTCACTGACAGCTTCTAAGAAAGGCATTTATTTCATTTCAATGATAAGAAGACTCCAGCTGACTAGAGCCATGTGTTAAAAGACTCTTGTCAGATTTTCTTTTTTAAAAAAATATGTTTTGTGAGGCACCCGGGTGGCTCAGTTGGGTAAGCATCCCACTCTTGATTCTGACTCCGGTCATGATCTCAAGGCTGTGAGATTAAACCCTGTGTGCTGCTCCCTGCTCAGCATGGGATCTGCTTAAGATTCTGTTCTTCTCCCTCTCCTTCTGTGCCTCCCTCCATTCATGCACGTGCACGTCCTCTCTCTCTCTCTCTCTAAAATGTATAAATAAAATAAAATCTTTTAAAAAAAACTGTGTTTTGTTTTTTGTTTTTGAGATTTCATACATCTGGATTTTTATGTAAAAAATCCACAATCCAAAAAAATTGATGTTTTTAAATGTTGGGAAGTAATTAAAATTAAGTATGGTGAAGGCAAAGAAAAGTGTCTGTGCACTGAGACCCAAGACCTCATTTGTAATCTCTGGTCTGCACAAAGTGATGAAGAAGACAAGAATAAGCAAGTCTCATTATAGACCAGCAAAGGCTGGATAACAAAATTGTTGAGTGCAGCCAGTAAGCTTGGTCACAATTAGCAGGATGGGATTGGGAGAAAGAAAATAGGTAGTTGTACCTAACATGGAAGTTTTGTTACGTGGGTCTGGCAGGCAGTTAGTTATCAGATGGAAAGAAATCTGTAGATGAAGGGAGGGACATTCATGGACCTACAGTTGGCAAGCTTAAATAGCCTGGAGATACACTCTTTTCTCTTTCAAGGATAAGTTTATAGAAAGAATAAATAATAGAGAAATTAACAGAGATACCAGAATGAGACAAGTGAGGCCTCTAGGGTACAAATTGAAAGAGTCATTCACTTGTAGGTTCATGAAGGTTCAAGGCTGAGGCTTGCACAAACCTAGACGTGAATGTCTCCTGACATTGTGCCCTAGTTGAGTCAGTTTCCTCACCTTAGTGCTGGTTCTGGTGCTTACACTATGTCAAAAACAAATTATTTATTCTTTTCTCATGATTTGATTATATTTCAGTTTTGGGAGAAGCAAATCTCAGTGAAAAGTAATAATTAAAGTGTATTAAAAAGAAAAAAGTCTGGACACTAATGGCCCATTTTGTGATGATAAATTTGTAACCATTTGCTTCAGCAAATCAATTTTTATTTTATACATATAGATTTTCAATTATACTTCCAAACTCTGTTACAATTTCACTTTGCTGGTTTACTTATTTATTCATTCAAAGGTATTTATTGAGTTCCTACCTAATGTGTCATTGTGCTAGGCAATTGATTATATATTGAATTGAATAAAATAGAAAAGATGAGTGCCCTTTTGGAGTTGATGATAAGTGAGAGAGAAAGAGACATTTAACGTGTGCATAATTCAGTTAATAAGTACTTATCATTGTGGTAAGGACAATAAAAGAAACAAACGTGCTGTAGGAATATCTACTATTATCGGTTCATATTAGATAAAATAGTCAAGGATCACCTCTAAGACCTAAATTATAGCAGGGATCAGCCATATACAAAAACTCTGGGGATACAGTGTGGTTGAGGAGAATTCCTGCCAGAAGTTCTAAGACATTTGAGAAAGTAAACAATATATTTTATCTTTTTTTAAAATATTAAAGACAAAATTGAAATAAATCATGCATGCTTTAAAAAAATAGATATTTTTTCAATGAAAACAAAAGACATGTGGCCATACAACAAAGATACTGCTAATAAAATTATTTCTTTCTAGTTTTGCCTCATGCCACACTTTAGTAAAATTCATATTACTCTTTCTCCACTCTTCTCTTTCTTCTTTCTCTTCCTCCTCCTACTCTTCCTTTTTATTCTTACATATTTAAGATTGATCTTATTTTACTTTGTTATCATTTAAAACTACTCTTGGAGGGGTGCCTGGGTGGCTCAGTTGTTGAGTTTCACCTCAGGTTTTGATCTTTTGGGCCCTGGGATGGAGCCCAGAGTTGGACTCTGTGCTCAGCAGGGAGTCTGCTTGAAGATTCTTTGCCTTTGACCAACCCCCCACTCACACACCCACATTCTCTCTCTCTTTCTTTCTAAAATAAATAAATCTTAAAAAGAAATAAAGCTACTCTTGGATATATTAAGTTTTTGTTGCCATTGCAAATGAGATCTGGCTTCCATATATTTTTTCCATAATTTTCATAATCTAAGTAGTCTAAATGTTTCACTGTAGAGAAATTTTAAAAATAGAGAAAATATTAAAAATAGAGAAAATTCTAAAGAATAAATAAAAATCACTCACAATATGTTATCTGGTTAATGATTGCAGGATAATCTTTCACATATATGTTTATATTTATAAAATCAAGCATTTTTATTGGTCATATGTTATGATTACATTTTGTAACTATCATTTACTTATATAAAGAAAGTGTTGAATTTTTCTCTAGGTAGCTTGCATATGCCATTATCCCATTGTACCTACTTACTAAGACTTTTAATCAAATACTTTATCTTCATCTATTGAAGTAATTATTATTTTCATATTTCACCAACTGATGAATAACAGTAGATTTATAGATTTTTTGGAATATAATGTCCTTGTGTTCCTGGGATAGAATTTATCTACTCATGGTATCTTATTTCCATTTTTTGTGTGTAAATTTACCTACATAAAATACAAAATTTACTACAATTGCTCATTCTACATGCCTTATATATCAAAATTGTTCC
Source organism: Spilogale gracilis (assembly GCA_004023965.1). NCBI lineage: Eukaryota > Metazoa > Chordata > Mammalia > Carnivora > Mephitidae > Spilogale > Spilogale gracilis. The sequence continues at coordinate 6,447 of PITA01019713.1, forward strand.
TCTTTACTTATGTCAGAATCTGGTAGAAAATAATAATTCCCCTATTTTCATTACATTCTTTCCAAGATTGTTATTTCTTTGACTTTTTCATATCTCACTCTGAAGTCCACTTATATGACATTAAAACATAATTTTATATTTTTAGCCATTTTTAATAGTGGAATTGTATAGAATTCACTATTACAAAGAGTGTTGTGCTAGAAAATGTTTATCAATTGACTCTTCAGAAAAAAAAAAGCCAAATTTTTAACATTCATTTGTTTCCATGGTGCAATTACTCCCACCACAGCTTTTTTTCAGGCTACCAACGTGATATCACTGAACATGGATTTGAGACTTTCAGTAATTTGTAGAATCCAGCTCTAACACACTACTGACATGGATGGTGCAGGAATTAGTCATTGATATGGCTGAATATAAGAAAAGTCTTAATAGTCCTAATATCTATAAATGAAAATGGCCTTATGCAATAAGATAGGATTGTCCATATTTTATATGCTTAATTCAAGAAGGTTTTGAAGGCTTGTTCACTCAACATATTGCAGTAAAAATATACTGGAACGGGAACAGAAGACCTAGACCTCAGTTTAAGCTTTACCACTGACTAATAGTTAAATAGCTGAGCAAGCAGCATAAATTTTCTAGTCTCCATGGTTTCCATAATAGGGAGGGGGAGGAGAGAGATTTTTTTTTGTGTGTGTGTGTGTGTATATATATACACACACACACACACATATATATACACACACATATGATTATGTATATATATACATATATATATATGCATTTAACTCCCAAGTTTCTGTGAATGAAATATAAACATATTCATTCCTTCATAAACTGTACCAAGTAACCATTTCCCAGCTGCTATAGAGACTATAACTGCCTTTCAAGATCATACTCAGGTCCCTAAGACCTTTATCAAGCCTTTTTGGACTATATTAAATTTTCATCTTTATTCATTTTCTTTTTAATTCCTATATTCCTTTTCCCTATTACACAATGCAGCATGTGTGTATGCATCATTTGCATTATTCACAGCTTCAATATGTCCTGATCTTTCCTTTTCAGATAGATTTAAACCCCTCAATGTTTTGAATCACAAAGCCCGCAAGTATTTATCATATTGCCACACATATAGCAGTTGTCCAATTAGTAACTTTTCACTAAATATGAAAATAAAATGTAACTCTAAACTTGAAAGAGCAAGGAAATAAAAGCAAATTCTTATACAATGTTAACTTAGACCTGTGATGGTATTTTTGAACTTGAATTATTACCCTATTTATTGTTGATTGTTGAATGTAACAGTTTCTGACAAATTACTGTACTTATCGTTTATTAAAGGCTTCTTACATTGTCCAGAATCCTACTAGGAGATTTTACTATCTTTTTCATCCTTACAATAATTCCAATAAGATAGGTCATTTCATCCCTTATTTTTGATACAAAGAAATTATGCTTTAGAGATATTAACATGTTCAAGGTTATAAAGCTTAATGATAGATCCAGGAATCAAATCCAGGTGTCTCTGACTCCAAAGCCCATGTCTTAAAGTACTGCATCACAATTGTAAAAAGTATGTTCCCAAAGTTCACATTGAAATTAAGAATATATTCATGGAAAAGAGAAATGAAATGCTCTGGGTCTAAATAATACTAAAGGTTGGCCATATAGGAAATCATAAGAGAGCTATTTGAAATTAACCTTACCATATAAAGAACTCTAATTCTAGCGACCAAACTGAATCAGCCATTAATAATGCAAGGTGATGTGGAGAAAGAGATGCTTAGCCCATAAAAGTGATTCATGCACCCTCTTTCCGGAAACAACATTCCACTGGGGCAAATCAAAGCCATGAGCTGCTGCTGAGGACACTATCTACATGAGCCAAAAACCACTGAGGTTCACTTTTATTTTTTGATTGTGATTCTAAAAGGTACTTGGCAAATGTTGCAGGATGTTCTGTACAAGAAGGCAAACGATAATAATTGGGGAAAATTGGGTATTGTACATGAATGGCCTTCTGAAGCATCTCTGGCATTAATTTTCCTTTTATTCCCTTTTATAAGTTTTAATTGAGGGTTAGCAATAAAACAATTTTTAGGAAAAACTTGGTGTTACTTTAAATTCCAACCAAAAATACTTGGAAGAAAGATAAAATAAATATTGGAACAAGATACACACATAAGGGGTACCTGGGTGGCTCAGTGGTTAAGTCTCTTGCCTTCAGCTCAGGTCATGATCCCGGAGTCCTAGGATGGAGCCCCTCATAGGGCTGCCTGCTCGGTGGGAAGCCTGCTTCTCTCTCTCTCTCACTCCCACTGCCTGTATTCCCTTTCTGGTTGTGTTTCTCTCTGTCAAATAAATAAAATCTTTTTTTTTTTTTTAAAGATACAGAAAAAAAAAAAAACTTCAAACCCTTAGGATTATATTATGCATAGTTCCTTTTCATAAATAAAGATTTCTGTTACACATGAAATTAGCATTGAGGTTTATTGGTTCCCAGTATTTAATACTTTGAGCTAACAGGATAGATGGAGCTAGGTTCACATTTGTAAGTTGCTCAACTTGCCGAGGTACATTAGTTATTAGTATTTGTTAAATGAATAAAAAAACCCCTGTGAATATATGCAATTGTATGCATATGTACACACACAGATGTACATATATTCATATTGCTAGGGTTTCACACAAGAGTTATAAACACATATTTATAGTCAGTCATATATTTGTGTGTGTGTGGCTATTATTAAAATATAGGACCTGACTAAGAAATAGTCTAAATCCCTGGCTATCATGTATTTCATGTTATAAGAGAATAACAGATTTTAGAAGCAAATACACTTGGCTTTGAACTTTGATTCTACCATTAATCACTCTCTAACCTTGGGCAATCTCTCTGATGTTTCTAAGTCACAGTTGTCATCTGTTAGTTCAGAGTAATGCTACTTTTTCAGATTTGTTGGGATAAGGATTTCAAATATAAAATATCAAATAATCCATATGACCCCAACACTTTAGTGTTTAGTGGTCTAAAGCTTTAGATTCACTTCTAAAATATTTCAACATTTCAACATAGCTATGTGAGGCTACAGTTCCTAAGGAGTTTGCATCTGTCAAGAAGAATATAATGTTTGTGATTCCTTCTATAATGACATTTTTAATGCAATAGATACAGGATTATGAGAAAAAAATGCAAATACTGAACCTATAGATCAGTATAGCTAAAATATTTTCACTTCTGAATTTTTTTTAATATATATATTTTTTATTTGACAGAGAGAGATCACAAGCAGGCAGAGAGGCAGGCAGAGAGAGAGGGGGAAGCAGGCTCCCTGCTGAGCAGGAAGCCCGATGCGGGCCTGGATCCCAGGACCCTGAGATCATGACCTGAGCTGAAGACAGAGGCTTTAACCCACTGAGCCACCCAGGCACCCTTCACTTCAGAATTTTAACATAGATTATCATTCTATGGGATAGATGTATATTGTTTGTGTGAAAATACATAAGTTCAGGCACCTTCATCACTTCGTGATTAAGCCTCTGCCTTCAGCTCAGGTCATGATCCTAGGGTCCTGGGATCAAGTCCCGCATCAGGGTCCCTGCTCAGCAGGAAGTCAGCTCCTCCCTCTCCCACTGTCCCTGCTTGTGTTCCCTCTCTTGCTGTATTTCTCTCTGTCAAATGAATAAATAAAATCTTAAAAACATAAATTCACTTGCTTGTTTCTCTGGTTAGCATACAACCTAGTAAGTTCAGATATAATTTCTTTTTTTTTTAATATTTATGAACTAATTAAGTTGTTTTCCTGATATAGTTTAGGCTGCTTTTATTTTATCTTATAATAAAGTATAATTCCTGACATTCTATTAAATTAAGTAGACTTGGAGAGAAATCAAATGTATAATTCAATGAGAAGACAAATCTTACAAAAATCTAATAAGCTCTTAGAATTTTACAATTAAGTAGCAGAAGTTTGAAACCAATAAGCACATACCATGATTCTGCATTTATAGAAAACTGAAAATAATATGATTTGAAAAACTGACTCACCATATTAGTGGACAATAATAATTTTAATTTTTAATTAGAAAATAACTTTAATTGGGTAATGCTTTCCTTAATCTTTTATTTTGAATATAAGTGGCATTGACAAAGCTCTAGTTCTCACCATATTTAATGAATCACTTCTAGGCATATGTATACTTTTTTTAAGATTTCTAATTTCAAAATAATAGACTATAGTCATACTTTGTCTCTTCCATATCTGTCAAACTCAGAAACAATAGAACCATTATTAAAATAAATAAGTATATAGTATTCTGGAAAGTAAGAAAGGAAGCAATCGACAAACAAACTGAAATAAATTCTCCACCAAAAAAAAAAAAAAGAAAAGAAACTAGGAGGGAAGTAGCACCTATAATTTATGATTACCATCGGAAATAGAGTGCTAACTTAGATACTTGAGTTCACCTGGTGAGGCCTATGGCTGCTTCAGGAAGCTGTACTTCAGAAACTGTAGGCAATGCTGCAAATATGTTCCAATAAATTTAATCACTGTGTATTTAAGAAAATCCAAGCTAATGAAAGACTAACAAACTCAACAAATTAGAATTTGCACTCAAAGAAACAAAGTTAATAGAACACTTAGAACCTGTCTCTATAATAAACATATTTAGTATGTCAGAGAAATAAAACAAGGACTTACACCCTTGGAAATAAAAACAGGAGATTGTAAAAGACAAAGGTGATGCTGGGAAAGAAGTCAATTCAGTGTATGTGTAATTGCTGAAATGTACTTTTCATCATTTTGAAGGTAATGTCAGAGAAAATAGTAGTCATCAGGCTTTATTCTTCCTTCGTCTTCTCCTTCTTTTAAATTCAAGTTCTTTTTTTGTTGTTTTTTTGTTTCTTTGTTTTGCCTAAAACTGAAATCCTTTTTATTCATTACGAGATTCCATTAATTTTCATAATTACATTTCCTCTGTGAGTTATATAGATTTTAGTTCTATATTCTGAATGTATAAATCCTATATTCTGAATGTATAAATAAACAAGGGCTAAATATAGCAAATTAGACCTAAATGCTTTAGGTTGAACATTTTTCTATTACCTATGCAGGGCAGTCCTCCAACTCTTTGATGTCAGCCTCAATTTTAAGTAGTTATTCCATTTCCCGATTTCCTACAACTTGCTCTCTTGAAGACACTGCTTCCTCTGCAGTTCCCTTATGTAAGTAATTTACAAAATACAGATTCCACTTCAGACTGATTCTCACCTATGAGCTTGTGAAATCCCTTTTTATTTCCCCAGCTGTATTGCCCTCCATACTTACTTCTGGATTGTATTAGCTCATCTTACAAAATCCACATTCAGTGAAGACTTTGAGGCATGGTCCACAGACTACTCCATTCCTGCTGCATCTCAGTGTGAATAACATTTCTCCAGTATCACTCATCTATCTAATCACACCCTACTGTGTCACCCTAATGTCCCCTAACTCCTCCACTTATATTTGAAACATCCCATCCTCCAGCCCCAACATACTATCTTTCAGACTGTTCAACTATTTTTTTCTTTCTTTGGCTTCATTGAGATTCTCAACTCACTGATTTCTCATTTTTCTCATTATCACCACTTCCTTCCTTCACTTCCTTCTGTATTTGGCTTAGACTGCCTATTTCCTTATTTCAGTCACTGTCTTCCAAGCCTGAAACTCTTTGCCTCTATCATAATGAGCCTAAATGTTCTCTGGGTGTCCACCCAGGCAAATGAACATTGCTGAAGGAGAAGGAGACTACACAACCAAATTGGAATGAGATAATCCACAATTTTTGTTCACTAAAATAAACACTGTTTAAATTTTAAATGACATTTTCCTATTTGGCTAATTGTCCCACTTTCCATAATAACAATTTCAGTTCTTTCCATTCTATCCAGACTCCCAGTCTCTCTTACTTCACTATACTAAGCAGTTTCAGAAGTCTCTTACTTCCTGTAGAAAGTAAAAAGCCAACATTTTGGAACTCCTTCAACCTCCCACCACTAAACATAAATACCTCTTTGAATCCTCAGCCATCCTCCTTTTTCCCATGTTTAAAATAGAGAAAACATTCTTTCTCAAGAGCTGCCTAGTACTTCCATTTTCTTTACATTTTTTCACTTTTTAACCCACTCCAATCCAATTTATTTAATTGAAAGAGGCAGAAGCACTTCAACAAGACTATATTGACTAAGGAAATCTTTGGAATCTTAATGTAATATGTTACTTAACTTTTTAATAGTATGATCCTGTGTTCCATAATACACTCCCAATGATCTTCTTCTTTCCATTTCTTTACTACTCAGCCTTGGCTCTTGGTTGTTTTTATCTACATGATCTTTAAATATCATAGTTCCTGAGTATTTTCCTACTTTCTTCTCTTAGCCTAACCTCCCCACACATAACCGTTTCCAGAACTTCAATCAATACCCATAAACTGAATGTTTTCATATTTATATATTGAGCCAAGATTTTTTTCTGAGTTATAGATCTACACAATTATTTGCCTACTTGACATTTATACTTGGAGTTTTAAGAAGCATTTCAAATTTACACAGCACAAACTGAACTCATGATTACTTATTCCCCTAAATCTTCTTGCTTTCCATAATCTCCTATATAGGAGGACTCCAAACAGGTTTTCAGGTCAGAAATATAGAAGTCTTTCTTGGCACTGTTTCACCAAACAGTGATTATTATTATATCTTATTAACATAAGATTATTATGTCTTATCTATTTTGCTTTCCTATCACTGGAAATTTCTCCCCACTTCTCCCCTACTCATCTGTCTCCTGAACTACTGCAATAACTATAAATAGTTTTCTTTTATTCAAATATTTGTTTAATTAATGACACAACAATTGAAGGAATGTATGAGTTCTTTCAATTATCACTGTTGGAATAATTTACATCTTACCTAGAAATTAAATCTTATTCTCAAATCTGGGACCAATTTATTTCTTTGGACATGTACCAGATATTATTATAGAGTTAGGCCCTCCTTTCCTTGATATTATGTAACTTAGGGATGACTATTAAATTAATTCATGAATTTCCTCCCTCTCATATCTTTACACACTGTATAGTGAGAGACAGATTTGGACATCTGTGTAGTATCAGGATGAAGACATTTGGCATTTACCAAGGTCCATTGCTCTGTTTTAGGATAACCTCTTTTTCTATTAAAGAAATAAGGGTTCAAAGATCCAGATTAGTGAATTGGTTTAGTGGAATTTGTGCAGGTGAAACAAATATCCTTACACATAAGTTCCAACTCCACTCCTCACTGTCAGGGTTTCCATATAGGTGGAACTGATGGTTACTTGTCATTTCTGTAGAGATCCTAATAAGCTCAGCTGGAGCAGGATTTAGAAATTTGACAATTTTCGAAATTTAGCTATCTCTGACTTGGTATCCTGAGGTAATTCCTGGGATGATGGTCCTGTTTTACCTAGTGTCCACTCCCCCTGAAGAATGGAATCATCTCTGAGACCCATGCTTGGTGCTTGTTTCCTTGATTCCTGCTGATAGTTTTGGTACTAAGTCTTGCTAGACTGGTTTTATATTCCACATTACACCTCATTTCTCTGTCTTTATTTAGTGCTGGAAGCTTGCTGAGAACGTCTTCTGATTCTGTGTGGTTAGCTTTATTCATTTTATCATGAAGCCTATGTTCCAACATGCTGGGCCCATGCAATTGTGTGTCTGTTTATTTTGGTCTGATTAAGATGATACTTATTCAATACAGGAAATTTGGAAAGTCTCCTGAAGCATTCAGTCACAAGTCATACAGCACAAATATATATTCATAGTCACATAGAGGACTAGCATTGAATTGAGGACAAAATGTTAAAATCTTGGATTTTAGGAAGATTTTGAAATCACTTGATGCTTTGATAAATAAAATATACTGCTACAAAATCTGATATCTCATTATTACTGCTTATTTTTGACCAAATGAAATAAATATGAATTTGATTTGCTAAGAGGAGGAAAAACTCATTTGGTAACCTACTCAATATACAGGTTATAAAATAATAAATATTGTTGATATTTTATCCAATTTTTTTCAAAATTAAATAACTAATCATTTATCTATTGTCCAAATTTTTATTTAAATTCCAGTGAGTTAGCATACAGTGTAATATTAGTTTCAGGTGTAGAATTTAGTGATTCATCACTTACATACAACACTTGGTGCTCATCACAATTGCTCTCTTAATCACCATCACCTATTTAACCCAAACCCCATCTACCTCCCCTCTGGTAACCCTCAGTTCATCATTCATTCATTCATTTATTTATTTATTTATTTATTTATTTATTTATTTATTTATTTATTTATTTATTTAAAGATTAAAGATTTCATCTATTTATTTGACTAGAGAGAAACAAACTAGAGAGGGAACAGAAATAGGAGGAGTGAGAGCGGGAGAAGTAAGCTTCCCGCCAAGCAGGGAGCCCTATGCGGGGCTGACCTGAACCAAAGGCACATGCTTAATGACTGAGCCACCCAGGTATCCCACCATCAGTTTATTCTTTATACTTATACTTGGTTTTCTTTCTTTATTTTTTTGATGGAATACAAAAAGACTACATTTTACAAAGATGGGCTCTGAATATAAATACTCTAATATTTTAAATACATATAAATGGAATAACAAAATCCAAAACAAAAGAATATAATCCAATGCATAAAAAACAAATTGAAATACTACAAAAGTAAGTGAAGGAAATCTAGACTACAAATTTGATATTGCATTGTTATTTAAAGAATGAAAGAATATTTTAACTGAATCCTACCGTTGCATTTTAGGAAGAACTTCAGGTTAACATGGAATATTTGTTATTAGGATAATTTATTTAAAGCCAAGGCTTATTTATTGAAAGAATGTTGATCTACCTGTCAAATATTGTCACATCCCTTAACTGACATGGCATAAACTTACTGGGTTTATTCCATTCATTTTCTTGTAGAATTAAAAAGTACTCTTTTCCCCCTCCCTCACTCACACACACAAGGCCAGTTCCCAAGCAGGTATTAGAATCGAAGTGATGAAGTAAGTCAGCTTCTGATGGAATTAGCACAGATTTTAGCTATCTCCCTCTATTATATTTTTCTTTCAAGATCTGCTTCCTCAATATATTTTCTGGAACACTTTACTGCTTTGCTAAAAAATGACTCACCTATTTCTTGAGGTAAATTATGTATCATCTCCTACTTCACAACTAGGACTAACTGAACATTGAGCAAAATATCCTAAATAGAGCTTTCAACTTGAACATTGCTTTGCAATTATGCTAGCTTTTCCTGAGTATTAACCCCTCTACTAATGGTTGTCTAATTCTTCAAATTGCAGTTTGAATAATGGCTATTTTAGACCTACAGATAGAAAAATTCAGATGTTTCACGCAGGGATATAGAGAATTAATTTTCCTAGCTAATAAGATTTACTAAATATTTTGTATGGTCTAATAAGTCCCAAAGAAGGGAAATGGGGTCAATATCTTCTCAAAGAAATGTCTTTAAAATACTCTTAAAAATATATTTTGATTTCTAATTTCCCCAATAGTTTAATATACTTTGTCTTTCACTCATTTATCAAAAAAAAAAGACAATATCTAATCCATTCATTGGACTTTGTCTTTGGGTCCAGTGGTGGGGAGAAAAATACTAGCCCTGTCATCTTCCCTGTGAATCTCAGAACAGCTTCATTGGAATTCAGTAATGGTTCCAAGTTCATTTTACTTTTTTAAGGCACAAAGTAGGATATAAAATGGGGCCATGCCTCCCTCTCAATGGAATTTTTAATGAATTGTTTAAGTACCATACTAATTTGTGTTTTCTTTCTGCCCTTGGAGCAATGACCTAAGAACAGGGAACAATCTGTAACTTGATCTCATTAAACCCTGGAGAAGAGCTTATGATTGGCCTCATCTTCCTTTTTGTTGTTGTTGTTGTTGTTTTTACTTGTTCATTTGTTTTGGCCCTCTGTTGAGCTCCATGGAATAGGAATAGAGAGGTGCCAGTGTTAAATATAGTTTTAGACTTCATTTTTATTAATGGCTTCATTTCCCTATTTAAAGAAAGTAACTAAATTGCTGGGGGAAAAATGCTGACCAAGATTTGTAGCATGTTCAGCAAACTTCTAATTGATGTATGATAGTGTATTAAAGGCACTGAGTACATAACCTTGAACATTTGCTTTTTTTGACTATAAGATTAAACTTCAGACTGATACAACATTCTCTTCTACGAGAACTCAGCATGAACCTCAACTTTTCCTAGCACTCCATAGGGAGAAAACTATTCTTCTACCTGTATCTGTCAGGATTCATACTTAAGTAGGGTGACCGTGTGATGATTGCTCAAATAGAGACATTTTGAAGAGGAAAACACAGAATGTTATTAATAATTAAATCAGGCATAAATAGAAATATTCCAAGAATATCAAGACATAAAATGACAGAAGAAATCAGAATAAAGTAGGCCAAATGAGTCACTGAACTTGAATTCCAACTTGCATTGAAACCTGAGTTTCATGATCATCAGATCTCTCCAGATATTCTCTGTGTAAATATATGTAAATATATTTCAGAATTACTTAAGCAAGGCCCCAGTTTAACATCTCGCACTTCCAACAATGAAAAATATGCTCTAAAGTTGTAAAGGAATATACCATGCTTTTGCTTGACTCTCATGGTTTTCTCCATGCTCTTTTCCAGTAAGGGTCTTTGTTTTGTTTGCTGTTTTAAATCAAATCAAGAACATGTGGATGCCTGGGTGGCTCAGTTGGTTAAGTGTCTGCCTTTGGCTCAGGTCATGATCCCAGAGCCCTGGGATTGAGTCTCAGGTCAGGCTTCATGCTACATGGGAAACTTTCTTCTCCCTTTTCCTGCTGTTCCCCAGCTTGTGCTTTCTCTCTCTGGCAAATAAATAAATAAAATCTTTATAAATAAATAAATAAATAAATAAATAAATAAATAAATAAATAACATGGAGATGTACTTACAGTAAAATGTACTTACAGTAAAATATATTCTTAGGTATACAGCTGCATGAACATTCCGACCATATAGTCAAGACAATGCATATATCCATCCACATGGATGACACATGGATTAAAAGTTACTTTATTTTCCTTAGTAGTCACTTTCCTCTGCCCAAAGTCAGAAACTGTCAACTACTTTTCTAGAATGTCATAGAAATGAAAGTATATAGTATGTAATGGTTAGAGTCTGGCTTCTTTCACTTTGCATGATACATTGAGATTTCTCTATGTTCTTGCATGGATCAGTAGTTTGTTGTGTTTTTATTGATCTTTCTGCTGAGGTGTATTCCACTGTATAACAGTATTACAGATTATCCATTCACTAATTGAAGGGCATTTGTGTTTTGGGTAATTGTGATTATAAGTACTATATATCTGGCATCCAGATCTTTGAGTGATTGTTGGGTCATTGCATGTGTTTATGGATCATCCATTTATCTTCTTCTGTGAAGCTGGTCTCCAAACCCTATTTTTGTGACCTTATTTTCTTATTGTTATGAGTTTCTTCCCTCCTCAAGGGGGTGGGAAAAAAAAAAAAGAAAAAGAAAAAAAGAAAAGGTACTTGGGTGGCTCAATCAGTTAAGCAACTGACCCCTGATTTTGACTTAGGTCATGATCTCAGGGTCATGAGATCAAACCCTGCTTTGGACTCTCTGCTGGCTGTGAAGCCTGCTTGGGATTTTCTCTCTCCTTCTCCCTCTGCATTGCCTCACTTGTGTGTTCTCTCTCTCTCTCTCAAAACAAACAAACCCACAAAACTTTATGTATTTTGAGCACCGTTCCTTTGTAAGAGGTGTGTTTCACATTTTCTTCCAGTAGTTTATAATTTGTCTTTTCCTTTTCAAAAACATTTTGAAGGAAGAATAGTTTACCATGTTTTCCTTTATGATTCACACTTGTGGTGCCCTATCCAGAAAATCTTTCTTTAACTCAAGGTTGCAAAAGTTTATCTTCTAAGTTTTCCTCAAAAAATCTTAGATTTTTTCATTTTACTTTATGTTTATTATCTACTTTATGTTAATTTTTCTATGTGATTACAAGGTATGAGTTGAGGTGGGTTTTTGTTTTGTGTTTTGCTTATGGATGTTCAGTAGCTCCAGCACTATTTATTGAAATACCTTCTTTTTTCTATTTGATTGCTTTGGTTCTTTAACTGACCATATACTTGTGTAACAATTTCTGGACTCTTTCATTCTCTTGACCTATGAGTCTGTGCTTTTACCAATACTATACTCATTTATTTATAGTTAGTCCTAAAATTAGGTAGTGTGATTCCTCCTCTAATGCTGGTTTTCTCTTTCTTCTCTTTCTTCTTTTTCTTTTTCTAATGGCTACTCTAGTTCCTGTGCTTCTCTCTATATATCTAATATCAGCTTGTTGATCTCTACAAAACAAACAAGCAAATAAAAAACAAAATACCTTGCTTGGATTTTTAAAAATTACTATTTAAATTTCTAATTAAAATTAACTTAAATGTGAAATAAGATTGATTTTTCATACTATTATTATATCTCATTATATCTGAATTTATTTATTGGCACTAGTAGCTTTTCTTGCAGACTTTTTAAACTATTTCTATGTGGCACATCATGTTGTATATGAGTTGAGTCATCTTAATTTCTTTCTTTCTTTCTTTCTTTCTTTCTTTCTTTCTTTCTTTCTTTCTTTCTTTCTTTCTTTCCTCTCTCTCTCTCTCTCTTCTTTATTTCTTCTTCTTTCCTTCTTTTTGCCTTATTGCACTGGCTAGGACCATCATTGTGATGTTGATTAGGAATAGTGAAGGAACATTGCTTTGATCTTGTATAAGAGGGGAAGCACGTATTCATTTATTATGAAGTATGATTTAGCTGTAGTTTTGTTGTTGTTTGTTTTGGTTTTGCTTTTGTAAATGCTTATTGTCAAGTTGAGAAAGTTTCCTTCTATTATTAGTTTGTGAAGATATTTTTGTCATAAAGAAATTGTTGAATTATTTCAGAGGTATTTGTTTCTATGGGGGTGACTATATATTTTTCTTCAGTTTATTAAATGGCAAATTAAATTGATTTGTTTTCATATGTGAAAATGCATCCTTACATTCCTGAGATAATGTCCTGATGTGTTATACATATATGTGGATTTGATTTGTTGTAGGATTTTTATGTCTATATTCATGAAGAATGTTGGTGTGTAGTTTTCTCTTTTTGCAATATCTTTGTCTGGTTTCTGTATCAGTGTAATCCTGGAGTTGTAAGGTGTACTGGGAAGTGTTCTTTACCCTCTACTTTCTGGAGGCTTCTATACTGTATTTGGAGAAATTCACTAGTGACGTATCTGAGCCTAAAGTTGTTTTTGTTGTTTGTTTTTGTTTTTTGGTGGTAGAAATTTATTATCTCACAATTCAATTTCTTTAATAAATATAGAATTATATTATAATAAACATATACATATAGAATTATATTCTACATATATATATATATATAGAAACATATGATTCTAGTAATATATGTCTTCTTGAGTAAGCTTTGGTACATTGTGCCATTCAAAAATTTGTCCATTTTATCTAGATTTCAGAATTTATGAACATCAAGTTGTTTATACTATTCCCTCATTAATCTATTAATATTAGGATGATCTGCTGGTGTGTCCCTTTCTTTATTGATAATATTGATCTTTTTTAGTAATTAGCATTTGGTTTCATTCATTTTATTGGCTGTCTTTCTAATTTCAAGTTTATTATCTCTACTTTTGCTTTATTATTTCTTCCTTTGGGTTACTTGAGTTTCATTTGCTCTTCTCTTTCTAATTTCTTAAGATGAAAATTAATATTGTTTGGAGACATATTCTAATTCCAACATTTAACAGTTTTATTTTCCTGTTCATTAGCCACATAACACAAATTTTGATGTTATTTTTATTTTCTTTTTTTAAGAGATTATTTATTTATTTGAGAGAGAGAGAGGGAAAGAGAGAGAGAGCATGAACAGGAGAGGGGGCAGAAGAGGGAGAAGCAGATTTCCTGCTGAGCAGAGCTCAATCCTAGGACCCTGGGATCATGACCTGAGCTGAAGACAGATGCTTAACCAACTGAGCCACCCAGGCATCCCACATTATTTTCATTTTCAATAAAATATTTGACATATTTCCCAATTCTCCTGTGACTCTTACTTCAACTTATGGGTTGTTCAGAAGTGTACTGTTTAGTTTCAGATCTACTGATGAACTGAAGGCAGATACTCTTGTTTTTTGACATTTTTATATTTCTATCATTTTCACTTGGTTTCTTTCTATTTCTAATGCTCTGCAAAAATCTCCATATGTTCATTCTTGATATCCATCTCTCCCATTATAACCTATAGCATATTAATCATAGTTATTTTGAATTCTCTACCTGATAGTTCCAACATCTGGTCATCTGTGAGTCTTTTCCTATTGATTGATTTGCCTCTTGACAATGGATTGTTTTCTTTTTTTCTCCCTCCCTCTCTCCCTCCCTTCTTCCCTCCCTTCCTTCTTTCCTTCCTTCCTTCCTTCCTTCCTTCCTTCCTTCCTTCCTTCCTTCCTTTCTTCCTTCCTTCTTTTTTCTTTCTTTCTTTCTTTCTTTCTTTCTTTCTTTCTTTCTTTCTTTCTTTCTTTCTTTCTTTCTTTCTCTTTCCATCTGTCTTGTGGCTTCCTAAAGGACCATTGTAAAGGGATTACCTTTAACTCACCTAACTCACAATTCCCCAACTCACAATTCCCCTAGTGTTGAGTCAGATACCCAGGAGTTGGGACAAACAATAGACTAACCACAAATTTAGAAGGAAAGGCTGGGTTTGGAGATGCTTTAGGCCATAAGGCCCTGATAAGCTCTGACATATTCCTGGGAATCTAGAAGGCCATACATATACCCATGGCAATGGTATTATTTTATGATTGGAGTGACACTGATGTAGGGTTTCCCTCAAAGTTTGTTTGTTTTTTTTTTTTTTAAGATTTTATTTATTTGACAGACAGAAACACAGCCAAAGAGGGAACACAAGTGGGGGGGGTGAGAGAGAGAGAAGCAGGCTTCCCGCCGAGCAGGGAGCCCGATGTGGGACTCCATCCCGGGTCTCCAGGACCATGACCTGAGCTGAAGGCAGTTGCTTAACCAACTGAGCCACCCAGGTGCCTCTCCCTCAAAGTTTTTGTTCTACTCTGTTTTAGTAATCCTATAGATCTGTGCTACAGTGGTGTTCTCTTAAGCTATTCTTGTTTCTTTCCCAAGGTTAGACTCTTATGGCTTATACTTGGTGCTTGCTCTTATGTGGTGTAGTTCACCTTCAAGCCAGGTAAGCTCTGTGTGGCATCAGAGATAGGTTTCTCTCAATATACCTGCTCCTCCTTCCCATGGTAGACAGCCAGACTGTGAGTTGTGTTTTTGGTCTGTCTTATGCATCAGAAAGTTTTTTTTTTTTTTTTTTTTTTGCCATTCCTCAGATGTAGAAGACCTCTCTATTAGTACTGGTGTACGATGCAATGCTCAGAGCTGTTAGCTATCCCTTCCCTTGGGCTAGAGGGCTGATGCAAGTGTAGGAATGATAGACCTTAGGCTTTTGAGAGAAAAAATGGGGCTTTATGACTTTCTTAGATGGAGACACTACCTTTCTGCCTACCTGTCAATTAAAAAGGAGACACTCTCTTGTATCTTCACCTGTCCCCAATATTTCATAGTAACACCCAGTGGAAGTCCATGGATAAAGCCCATGGATGGCTAAAGACCTATCTGTGGATACAAATTTCCTTGTTTTGACAGTTCCAGATGTTCTATGGAGTGATTTTTAATCTATACCCAGTCTTTATAAATTGATGAAAAATTTAGCTGAATTCTTCTTATATTTGCTTGTGTAGTGGTACTATCTGTTCTCACACTCTGCCAATCTGTGATAAGCCAGTCTGTTTTTTTTCTTGGGGGAACCCATCTCTCCTTGGGTTTCAGCTTTCTTCTCTGATTTTGGAATTCAGCTCCTGGATGTGCTAAGGAATAGTTATTTTGTGGTTGATCTGTCTAGTTGTTTCTCATTATTATCAGGATAGTGGCAATACTTTCTCTGGAGCTTCACATCCTACATATAAAAGGAGCCTCCAGGGGATTTTTGAATCCTAAAAATATATGAAACAATTAAATGAGGGAATAGTGAAGGTAACTCCTCTGCATCATGATTTCTGTTCCTCAAGTGGAAATTTATGGAGGAAGTTTCTTCATGCCTTAAGGATATATTTTTCTATAGTTTTCTTCATGGACAAGACATCTATGACAGTCATTTCTTTCCTGTGATTCAAGTCACTGCTAAATTGATTAAAATGTAGTTACCCTTTAGCACAGGGTATTTTCATTTTTATTGTTTTATCAAATTGTAACACTTGTCTTAGGAATTGTTCTTAAAATGTTTGTCCCATGCTTATAAAAGACATTTAGAGAGTAGAGGGAGGACTGTGTCACTGTATATATTTTTAATTTAATATAAAAATACTAAAATATTAAAATAATGGACATTCACACATTAAATTGCCTTGTTTGCCTCCTTCTCACTTGATGGCTTTGGACAATTTTTACCTCCAATAGAAACATTTTTATCATGAAACACCAAGTCTTTTCAAAATTATGTGCAAGACTCCATGTGCATAATACTCATATCATCACCCTCAATTATTTTTCTTATTGTTATGTTATAATTTGTTGAATTATTTCTTGATTCATGTCTTTTACTCCATCTAAGCATTTTTTTTAATATTCACCTTTACAGGAGGCTATTCCCACTTTATCCAATCTAAAATAATAGCTATCCTTCCCAATATCACCATTTATTCTGCTACATTGTCCTTCAGTTTTCCTCAAAGAATATTACAACATGACATATATACATATGACATATATATATATATTTTTTTGCCTATATATATATATATATTTTTTTTTTTTTTACCAAGGAATAGGGAAACTTTATTTTTAACATAACTACTCTATGCTAGGAATATGAGAATATACATTTTTTTTTTTTACAAATGGAAATGATTACTAGAAGAAACAATGAGAAATACAACTGTATTTTATGTGAATCCTTAGGAGCTTAAGTTTCTTTTTTCTTTTTTTTAAGATTTTATTTATTTGACAGAGAGAAACACAGCCAGAGAGGGAACACAAGCAGGGGGAGTGAGAGAGGGAGAAGCAGGCTTCCCACCGAGCAGGGAGCCTGATGTGGGACTCGATCCTGGGTCTCCGAAGATCATGATCTGCCTAACCAACTGAGCCACCCATGCACCCCAGGAGTTTAGGTTTCAATACAAGCCAAAAAAAAATGTTATAACATCTTTCAGTAATGCATCTGACTATTTTGAGTACTTTCTTTCAGTTTTGATGTTGGCCAATGAGGCTTGGTGATGGATGACACCATGAGCTAAGAAAGCATTCTCAAACATTGTTATTTTGCCAGATTCCAGTTTATCCAGAAATAGTTTACCTGTGTACATCAGCATAGATTACAGCCACTTGTTCATCACCAGCCATGAGGGAACACTGTACTTGTTTCAAGAACTGAGTCAGACTAAGATTCAAGAACTATAAGAGGCAGCATTGACATTAGAACTGAACTGGGTAAAAGTAGAGACCTCAGGATAATGAGCAATTCATTATAACTGCTTCTGGTTTATAGCCTTGGTTTGGGCAGCAGACCCAACGTGTTGAATGGAAAACAACATTGATGAAAGGTATATCCCTTTGAAGAATAATTCTGTCTCACCCACAAGAATGAAATTACAAGATGGCTGTGAATTGTTGTGCACATGGACCTACCTTGATGTTGCAAGAGTGCCTGGTAGGCAGATTTTTTGAGTGGATGCTTAAAAAGTAGACACTGGATGAATGAATTAATGAATTAATGAAATAATGCACAAATTCTTAGCCAAATTCATTTTTTTCTGTGTATCCTGATATGAAAAGCCTGAGAGACATTACATCATCCTGCATTTACAACAAATGTTTAAAGTAAGTATAAGGAGCTAGAGAAGCAAAATCTGGCTACAACGTATATACTAACAGATAAGAAGAGAAGAGATGCATTGTAGACACAACATAATTAGAGCAGGGATATATCTCAGAGATAAAAAAGAAGGTAGTTGTCAGGTTACCAGATAGCAACAAATATAAAACTGAATGAGCAGAGAGCTCTAGAATGAAGAGGAAGTGAGAAATCTGGGACAGACATTTATTGAAGGATCAAGTAATAAGAATAATGTTTGGAGGGGCAGGAATAAGATTTTAGCCAACCTGTAAATAATATCAGGATTCCTAATTTCTATGTCCATATTACTATTCTAAGTGTTAAATATTTGCTTTGAAACCTATTTACACTACGAATTTGCCTTGCAGAGTTTTCACCATCCATGTATACAATAGAAAACTAATTACTGTTACACGATAATGTCTCAAATGAATGAATGAAAGGAAATGTTAATTCTTCTATGAAAATCCATTCTTTCCATATCAGTTCAGGCCTCTTTATCATACCCTGGTCTCCAGTGAGACACAGAGAAGACAGTCTGGCTCACAGACTCCAGGGAATTTTATATATGTCACGAATCATGGAGGCCCAGGGAACAGGCTGGCCACTGATTCAGGTCTGACTAGGAAGATAAGACTTTCATAAAGTTGATGACAATGAACTTCAGCTCACCACGACAGCACCACATTCAGGCTTGCAGCAGTTACTCTGTATCTGTTTTCAAAATAACTGTTATCACTGGGAAAACTATTTTTCATCGTGATTAATGCACATGCTATAAAACCAAACTTCTTGAATTGGGACCTGAATGAATAACTCTAGGCAGATTACTTAATTTTCCTTTGCTTCAGTTTCTCATCTCAAAATGGAAATGATAATAGTACATACCTCAGTGCTATTCCAGGATTAAATGAGTTAATATACGCAATGTGCTGAGAACTGTGCCTGATATATAGTAAACCTTCAACAAAAGTGAGCAAGTTTGAGTATCACCTTATAAGAAAGAGTTAGCATCCTTAACCAAAAGGCTGACTTGACTTTTAATGGTGAACTCTTGGAAAGTGTTAATTTTGTTAGCACTTCAGGATATGAAGTACTAGCAACTAATTTAGAGTTTACAATCTTCTCATGCTTCTTGGCATCTCATAATATCTGAAGTCTGTTTGTCTTTTGCCAATGCATAATATGCACACATCAAAACTCTTCAGTTGTAGACCAGCTTGATAACTTTCTCATTTCTTATATGCCTTGCCCACATAAGATGCTAAACTGGAAAGTCTCTACACCATCTCAAAATATGATAATATTCAGAATATAGTAGAGATTATATATATGTTCTATAGTAGAGAACAGAATAAAACTAAGGAATGTCATAAAGAGATAATACAGCTGTGAGAAGTATGAGTTTTATGAAGACTCCAATTAGGAGAGAAAATTGAGATTCATAATCCATCTGCCTTGCAGTGCAGTTTGTTCTAAATTCTATCGTGTAGTATAGTCTTTGTACTATTAACAATTCTTGGGGCACTGGGGTGTTTCAGTTGGTTAAGCATCAGACTCCTGATTTTGGCTCAGGTCATGATCTCACAGTGGTGAGATGGAGCCCTGTATTGGTCTCCATGCTTAAGATTCTCTTTCTCCCCCCCCATTTGCCCCTTTCCCCTCTAAAAAAAATCCCAAACCAAAACAACAACAACAACAAAAAACAGTCATTAACATTTATCTAACAAGACTGTGTGGGGAGACAGTTTTCAATGTTATCTAAATGGCAAGAAGTATTGTTGACGGTATTCTTGAGGAGATCATAAATGGCTCATTGTCCCAAATCATCTCCTTACAAACACAACCAAACATAATTACTTCTAACGTATCTTCTCTTTCCTAACTTTGTGTAAGTACATATAGAGACCAAAGAACCTAAAGGCACACAACTTACTTTACAGCTTTATTTAGGCCTGAATTTAATAATCACAATGAAATTTTCTTTACTCAAATAGGAAAGGACTCAAAATAGTCAATTGTCACCTAAGGTAGTCTCATGACAACTTGGGGACAGTGAAACATGGAGTATAATTTCCCCAATCTACAAATGGAGCCCTGCATAAAGTTATTTGTTCTCAAGTTCACATTATAGGGTTAAGACCAGGCAGGCATTAGGACAACAGGCTGCTAGTGTACAGACTGCTGCTAGGACTTCCCGGTATCGGTAACATCTCCATAATAAAAACATAAACAAAACCCAGACCTATAAAGGATGCATGAAATCAAGAGACTCATAGTCAAATGGCCATGTATGCACTTTAAAAAATGAGTATCAGCCTATTATACACATCCTTGTACTCTTTGCTACATACATAATTCTTATAAAGGTGTGACTTTTGAAACTCCTTTTGGTAGACTAGCTTATCCTTAGGAAGGGTCAACTTGAATCAAATGGTCGTGTCTTTTTACTGTACTTATAGTAATTTGACCTAAATGCTCTTATATGCATTATTATGCATTAGCAACACTGTTAAGATTCAGTCCCACTAAATTAAGGAGTTACAAATTGTCTAGAGAGATCATATACATGAAATAAGATCAGAGTGTTTAAAATAAACATAAAAAAATGCGATAACACTTATTACTGGTATTCCATGCATTCATAAAAGAAGCAAATCAGTTGGGCCCTGGAGAAGACAGGGAACAGTATCCCAAGGAGCTGCTCTGAAGGAGTAGACCCAGGGTCTGATTCAGAACTCACTTCCTGTCCAGGGTAGCATGCCTCATAACTTCCTTCTAGCCACTCTTGAACATTACTATTAGCCCATCCCTGCCATATGCTGCTTATTTTTTCCTTTCAAAATATAAATATTTCCTAATATTTTTACATCCCTGTATTACCATAAGGTATGTGGTGGGCATAGAACTTGTTTTTTTAGTTCAAAGGTATATAAATCAAGAACAAACATAGCCTTACCTGATATATAGGATATTATAGGTTTAGAGTGTTGATCTTATGTGTTAAATTTTCTTTCTTGAGGAGGGGGTGAGTATATTTTGTGAGCAAAAGAGAGGAAAGTAAATATTTGTGATGAGAGTAAACTGTAGTAAACTTTATAAATTTTCAAAATATTAGCTGCTCCTCTTTATGGAAGTACATCCTAATTCTGTGACATCAGGCTTGGCCATGGGGTTTTCTGTGCCTCTTTATGTGAAAAGGCATCCTTTTTATGCTGTAATAGGCACACATCAAAACCCTTCAGTTGTAGATCAGTTTACTGACATCCTACTGACATCAAACCAAGTAACTTGCTTTGTCTAGAGAAATGTGAACAGATGTGAAATGTTACAATTCAAGTGAAAGCTTTAACAACCCCTACTATTTTGTTTTTTGTGGCCTCCACCAGAAGAATGTCATT
The DNA here is from genome assembly GCA_004023965.1 of Spilogale gracilis. Taxonomy (NCBI): domain Eukaryota; kingdom Metazoa; phylum Chordata; class Mammalia; order Carnivora; family Mephitidae; genus Spilogale; species Spilogale gracilis. The sequence continues at coordinate 27,942 of PITA01019713.1, forward strand.
GTCCCAGGTTAGACTGCTCTCTCAGTTTGAGACTAGCATAGAGATTATGTAGAGAATCACTGAGTAATTGAGATTAGCACCGCATAAGTGAGAATTTCTTATTGTTGTAAACCATTAAGAACAAGGAATTGTTTGTTACCTTAGTATAACTTATACAAAGTGACTGATATAGAGTGGTTGAATTTGTATTGGTGGTAGGAGACATATCCTCATGTGACAGTAGCAGATATTAGTAAAGAATGCTGCAAAATGTTTTTGAGGAGTGTGAAAGAGGTAAGCCTGAATAGAACAGAAATGTTACAAAATATTGAGGTAAGAACATTTGTATGTAGGTCTTTTTTAGGTAATGGGAAAATCTGAAAAGTAGGCACTGGAGTTCAGACTTGATATGATAACAATGATGGACATTCAGGCTTTCATTTAGGGGCTCACAAGATGAAAACCCATGTAATGATAACTAACTTGACTGTTAATTATAATCAGAAAAGTTAGGTGAGAAACCAACAAAAATCCTGGAAAAGCTAAAGAAAGGGCTGTAATTGTCAGTTGGATTGTGGTTGAAATGTGACCCATAACAGTGGAGCTAGGAAGAAGGTGAGGAACAAAATAATTCTTTTTTTTTTTTTTTTTTTTTTTTTTTTTTTTAAAGATTTTATTTATTTATTTATTCATTCATTCATTCATTCATTTGACAGAGAGAAACACAGCCAGAGAGAGAACACAAGCAAAGGGAGTGAGAGAGGGAGAAGCAGGCTTCCCGCCGAGCAGGGAGCCCGATGCGGGGCTCGATCCTGGATCTCCAGGATCATGACCTGAGCCGAAGGCAGTCGCCCAACCAACTGAGCCACCCAGGCGCCCCCAAAATAATTCTTTTTAAGTAAAACTATGGAGTTCTCTATATTTACAGAATATAGTGAATAAAGAAGAGGAAAGAGTCAAAGGTAACTTTATAGTTTCAAATCTAAGGAGCTGGGACAATAGAAATACCACAAACAGGGACAGGTAAGTTATAAGAAAGCGCTAATTTTGAGTGAAAACTCTGTGTTTGAAATAAATATTTTATTTTTTATTTTTGAGATTAACCATTCAGTGAAAAGTTGGATCAGAGATCAGTTCCTATGATTGAAATTTCTGAGTCATCTTCATAGAGATTAACACTAAAGCTAAGAAAATAAATAAGTCTTCTCAAATCTAACAGAGCAAAAATAAAAGAAGATTAAGAAAGAAGTTATAGTTAAGGTGTTGGAAGGAAGCAGAGAAGTTATAGAATCAATAAGTTGGATATGCATTTACACTACACATAAGTATTATCACAGAATTAACTTTTCCCCCCAAAGATTATTTAAGATTACCTAAGGCATGAAAAAGCAAGAATAGAGAGGATATCTCTATTTATTAGATACATCAATTTTCATGGTCTATCCAAAGAGTTGTTTAGTGATGAAGAATTGAGAGATTTATGAAGTTTAAAGATAACATACAATAAACATTGAAAAAATCAAAGGTTCTCAGAAAAGAGAAAAGGGAGAGGTATAGGAAGAAGCAGGTCTTTGAAGAATGATAAATGGATGGGCTGGGGGACACAGGTGAGACGATTAAGTTGCCTTTAGGTGGTATAAGTGTTTCTACTTTATTTGCCTATGCGAGGTGGTGTGGAAATAATAAAAATAGCCAACATGGTTGGTTCCTTACTGTGTGTGAAGCATTGTACTAAGAATGTGAACAGATATTATGTCATTTAGTCCTCCAAATAACCTCATTGAGTAAGTAGGGTTATTATTATCCCCATTTATAGGGAAGAAACGTAAGGCAGTAAAAAATAAGACGAATTAACGTATGTCACTAATAAGCATCAGAATTAAGAGTCAAACTCATGAGTTTGGATTCAGAATCAGTATCCTAAACCACTACATTTAGAATGGAAGTGGTAAGTGTTGAATTTGAAACAAAGAAAAGTAGGTGTGGCCATTATAACAAGCAAAAGGAGGGAACTAGCAGCATTTTAAACAAATTGTCATTAGATACATATATCCCTTCTAGTTCCTACCATTTCAAACAGTGGAACATTTCACAATAAAATAAATAATTTTAAAAATCCAGTAAGTTATTTAGCATAACCTTTCACCATTTGTGATTCATTTGTAGCATCTCCTTTGATCCTTACAGCAAACTATGTAAAAGATACTACTGACTTTTTTTTTTTTTCCAACAAGTGAGATAAACTAAAGAGGAGAAGGGGAAGAAGTTAATTTTGTCAAAGTTACTCCAATAGAATGTGGCAGAGCTGGAGCTGAAAGCTAGACAATCCTTTCACTCCAAACTTGCTGTTCTTCCCACATTCCTAACTGATTTTCTACCAAACACCCATTCTTTTGAAAATAAAAGCTTCCATACTTACTTAACATTTGATAAATTCCTCTAAGTTTCTCTAATAATTCCTGAAGAAAGCATAACATAAGAGTCAAAGAGATCAGGGTGACTGGATGGCACAGATGGTTCAGGGTCTGCCTTTGGCTGGGGTCACTATCCCAGGGTTCTGGGATAGAACCCCTCATCTGGCTCTCTGCTTGGCTGGGAGCTTGCTTCTCCTTCTCTTTCTGCTGCTACCTCTGCTTGTGCTTTCTCCCTCTCTCTGTCAAGTAAATAGATAAAAATATTAAAAATAAATAAAAAAGAATTAGAGAAATCTAACTCTCCAAGAGACATGCCTCCATTCTGAACTGACTTCCTGATTTCTCCACTCTCTGCACAAAGTCCACTAACTGTATTGAATCCAGAAACACTAATAGTCTGGTCATAGGGAATGCTTCAGACTTATTTCTCTATTACGTTTGAGAACCAGTTCCCTGAGGCGGTAACAAAGCTCCTGTGCAGCACTTAACATCATCCCATCCAAAATATAAAGCATCTTTTAGCTTTGAAACTGAGCATCACTAGGGCTGGAAAGGCATAATTTATCCCATGTTCCTATGAGTCACATATTTTAACAAAGCCCAACTTGTAATCTTTTGTCACAATGTTGTAAAAGCTTTTCTTCAGTATTATTCCTGTTCTTGCCTAAATTATTAGGAATAATTTAAGCTATAATTAAAAATAACATTTAAGCTTCCATCCTTCCAGTAGGCACTTTACAAATTATTTTTGTTTACTTCAATCCAGCACTGTGAAATTACCAGCAAATGTTTAGATTTTCATCAAAACATAATACATTATTTATTAACTACAAAGTAAAGAAAAATGAAATTCATTGCAATTGTTCTTAGTTGTTTCTTTCCACCAAGATTACCTAAAAAATTTAGCTCCATAAACTACCATACTTCACTTTGGAAAAGAGGGCCTGAAGAGTTTGTACGTTGAATTGAACCTAGATGTTCAAGTTTCCTGATTAACAATCCATAAAAGTGAATAGCCATTAACAGATGGTACATGGTAGTATCTTGTGCAGAGGTCTGTTATACTGATTGTCCAGTTCTCCAGATTATAGCTCACTTCCCAGGGGATGATAGATGAGATTCCAGCAGTTTCCTATTGACACAGTTGATTGGAACCAAAAATTTTCCATATGTGCATAACATAACCCCCGAGAGAATAAAATAATCCAAGCACAGCTGAATTTTAGAAGAGCTTATGAAGCCTGGAATTATCTCAGCCTGTCTAGATTCAGCTAGAATTAAAAAAAAATGTGGTACATGTGGTTCTTAGGCTTCCGAATCAATAACTTGGGATGCAAATATATGGAAAGATGAGCCACTTCATTTCTTCTGCAAGGTGAGAGATATTTCTATCCCAGAAGAGCTCCTTTCACCTAAATAGCAAAGCTATACCGACTGAAACTCTTCTTCCAGCCTCATTTGGAGTAGTAAATCATCTTTCAAATGGCAGATATCTTGGACCACTTAAGGGGTTAATAATACTATAGTGGAAAATTCCCTCAGATTACTTTTTTTCCCTAACCTTGAAAAAAATCCATCCACTCCAAGGACAGTTAAAGATCAGACTTCTGAGTATCTTGAAAGTCAAGAATCCTTTGTATTGGTTGCATTAGGCAATGCTACACTTTACTGCACTTCGGCAAGACTGAAAAACAATACTGTATAAGGAAAATTAGTCAACAAAATATTTGGGTATGGATTAGATCATTACAAATAAGAGGCAAGCACAATCTCAGACCCATGAGTCAGTGGATATTACCTATTTGTTTAGTTATAGACCTACCATGTGATCATGGACAATTTATCTTATGTTTCTTAGTTTCAGTTTTGTCCCTTCTAAAATGAAAGTGTTAAAAAAATGCAGAAACAGACCCATAAATACAGAGAAGATTGTCAAAGGGAAAAGAAGTGGAAGGATGGGCAAAATGGGTGAAGGGAAGTGGGAGGTCCGGGCTTCTACGTAAAGAATGAGTAAGTCATGGGGATGAAAGGTATAGCATAGGAAATATAGTTAATAGTATTGTAATATGTTGTATGGTGACAAATGGTGACCACACTTGTGGTGAGTGGAGAACAACGCATAGAGTTGTCAAATCACTGTGTTGCTCACCTGAAACTAATGTAACATTGTGTGTCAACTACAGCTCAATAAGAAAATAATCCTGTCATTTTAACTGATTGAATCACATTTCGCAAGGAAAAAAAACATTTAAAAAAATAAAATGAGGGTGTTATGTTATTTTTTTGTAGCCTTGTATATATGCATTGATTACTTTATTGAGCTAGAAATGACTGACATATCATACCTGACTAGTTTCATATGTACAACATATTGTGAAGTGATCATCACAATAAGACAAGTTAACATCCATCACCACACATAGTTGCACATTTTTTGTAATGAGAACTCTAAAATCTATTCTCTTAGCAACTTTCAAGTGTGCAATACACCGTTAACTATAGTTATAATAATTATTAACTATAGTCACCATGTTCCCACAACAAGATATCACCTCACATTTATTAGAATGGTTATTATAAAAAAAACACCATAAATAAATGTTGGCAAGGATGTGGAGAAAAGTTAGGTTATTTTGAGATACCTTATAGCCTAGATTAAAAATGAAAGCAATCCTCACAATCATAAAAACATCTGCACTTAAAGTTGGAATGTACCTTTTCCTCCTGTCCAATTCAGGAATTCTTCTTTAGCATCATTGATTAAATAATCTGTAACTGAAGACTGACTCTGAGAAGAAGCTCTTCATCTTATAAAGCAGATTCTTCTTCTAAGATACAGGTAGAAGAGTTCTATGGTTGACTGTTGGAGCTCTAGGGTTACTGCATTCTGGGTTTGAATCCCAGCTCACTAGATAAGTGACCTTGGGAAGTTTAACCTCTGTATGCATCAGTGTTATCATTTGTTTAAAAAGATAATATTTTTACTATCATTAGTATAACCATTATTGACAAAGAGTGTCTCTTTGATTAAATTTTAGTTAAGCTTCTTTGAGCCCTCTTTTCAACTAGGTCTCTGTGCTAAGCCCAGTTTTAACAAGAATTCTGCTAAGTCAGTTTATCAAGAATCCCTACCCTTGATGGATGTCACCTTGATAGATTATCCTGATAGCTGATCAGATTCCTCATCCCCACCCTTTATATCTAATTCCTCTCTCTGCCTTCTGTAAGAATTCTATTAAGTTTAGTAAGAATCCCCCCTAGTCTTGATGTCTCCTCTTAGTAATTTTCCATCACTGACCCCTTCACTCTGTTTCTTGGCTATAAATCCTGAACTGTCTTTGCTGTGTTTGGAGTCCAGCCTAATCTCTCTCTCCTGTTCAATACTCCTTTGCAATGATCTTCATGGAAATCCTTACCTTTTTTAACAAGTGTCAAGATAATTTTTCTATAGCATTAGTTATTAGAAACTTCTCCTTCATGTAATGCTGAGAATCTATTTTGCCTCCTCCCCACTCATCCTACCACTTTCCTTTTGGAAACACAAATAGCATTTCTATTTTTTCTTTCACATGAAATCTTTCAAATACATGAAGAAAGAGATTACATATATCAAATCTTCTTAGTCTCAGGTTAATTATGTCCATTTTCTTCATAGTTCCAGATGATTACCATTTTGGTCCCTCTTTATGAGCATGTTTGAATATGTCATTGTGGCAGTCATAAAACTTCAAAAGTGAGCATACAATCTGAGGACATGCTGATACCATTACCCTTCTTGGTCTAAGCCCTACAATTCTATGAAGTTGACCTGAGATGTAGTTCATAGATTCATTAAATATTGACAGCTGCATCACACCTTAGCACACAAATACTGATATGAATCCGGATTTTCTCTAACCTTGAATCTTCGTGGTTGATTTTTTTAAACTAAATATGGGATTTAAAAATAGGATGGAATTATTCAAGATAGACTTCCCCAAAAAAGACATTTCTAGTCCTCTCATGAAACAGTGATGGACATGTGTCTTGAGAACTGAGGCTTGAAAGAGATGATGGACACTAATAATGAAGCATGAAAATTTTCTTTTTTTTAAAGATTTTATTTATTTAGTTGACAGAGAGAAACACAGCTAGAGAGGGAACACAAGCAGGGTGAGTGAGAGTGGGAGAAGCAGGTTTCCCGCTGAGCAGGGAGCCAGATGGATGCAAGGCTTGATCCCAGGTCTCCAAATCATGACCTGAGCTGAAGGCAATGGCTTAACCAACTGAGCCACCCAGGTGCCCCCCATGAATGTTTTCTAATGGTAGGGTGGAATACAGAAAGGCATGGAGAAGGGAATCAAAGAAAGTCATATCTCAGCTAAACGCTACTTATCAGTACTCTCTGCTTTCTTCCTTACTCAAATGCCATTTGCTAATTCCTATCTCTAAGCCTTGCACCCTTTCTTTAATATTGGGGGATTTGTCTCCAAAACACCTTAGACCCTTTTATTCCAGCTTTCAAACTGTATTTTTTTCAACATGTATTACTATTTTTCTGAAACAAAAAAGCCATTGAGTAGAGTTTTGAAAGTATATAAAAACATCATTGACCTGAATTGTAAGAGCTATTTATATATATATATATATATATATATATATATATATATATATATATAAGAATTACATATAGAGATGTTCATATTTATGTCACTATATATATTTATATAAGTTATTTATATATATAAGAAAAATTTTCCCTTCTTCCCTATAGAGTCCACTTCCCAGCAATAACCATTGTAATTTACTTGTCTGGGTCCATCCTTTCAGCCATAGATTTTTTGAATATATAAACTGAATTTATTCAAGGTTGTTAAACCCATGATCAAATATAAAGTCTTTATGAGCTCCATTAAGTATTAACTCTTACCAGGCAAAAATTCAATATGCAGCTGGTATTGCATATGACATATCATATATAAGTAATACATAAGGGTGAAAAGGAGAATTCTCTACCCTGTAACACAATTACCAGACAAGTGAGAAAATATTTTTGTCTGAAAAGAACTAGGCACAAACTAAGCATTCTTGATGCCATTTAGACTTTTAAAAATTACTCTGGAAAATAAGCTTAGGTTGCACCCTGATTGAGGAATTCTGCCTAAAGACATAGTGTTGTTAGCCTTTTGTGCATCTCAGCAGCATGCAACAGCACTAAAAATGAAAATTGGATTTAACTATAGCAACAAACATTGTCACATAGGGTAGACAGAACAAAAGTAACCAGGAGAACAAGCGTTAGAGATGATAAAAGCTCGGTATCTTGGCAACCTTTTGTGTTACGTTATTTTAAAAAAATGGATAATATTGTGTTCTGCCTCTAATTCATTCAGCACTTGCTGAGTGATAGCAAGGTCATAGCCACAGAAACTGTATGTCATTTTGACATTAGAAGTATTTCTTAAATACAGTAATACTTGCCTTATTTTTTCTTGTTTAGTTTTGCTGTGGTGGGAAGAAATCCTTAACGAGGTACTTACTGGATTGACTCAGCTATGCTGCCTGGCTGAGAAGTCACTGTTATGTCTATTTTTTTTTTTAATTTTGAGAAATACTTAATGTTTATATTAGAGAAAGACTGGAGACAGTATGGCTTTAGCCTCCTCTTGTTAGCTGTTACTATGTTGAAAGAACACTCTGGGATTTAACTTACTAGTCTAAGCATATCTGTGAAATACATTTACAAAGTATATGGTAAAGGTGTAAGTAAATAGGGTCACTGAAAAACAAACAGGTACTGAATTAAGCTCCACAAACACTAAATGTCATTTCTGGGCAGGGTACTATACTGGGTGCTAGCTCTGTAGGTACAGAAAAATATGAAAAAATCCCAGCCCTCATGTAGTTCAGAGACCAGTAGCAAATAGTCTCTTATAATTTTCATGATTTACATCTTTCAAAGATCTTTTACATTGAAGATGAAGTGAATAGCTAAAATTTTATTTATGCATCATTCATAACTAGCTGGCTTCTTCAACAGAAAGGAGTGCTAGCCGTTGTTAAATTCATATATCTCTGCCCCTCCTCTTCCATCAAGTCTATGAACTGTGGATGCTTAAAACAGCTCAAAGGCAAATCAAAAAACCTCTGTGAAGCATGCCTCCCTCTCTATTCCCCAAGTGCAACTGCCAGGTTGAATCAGACCAACCAAAACCTTCTCTCAAATTTGTGAAAATAAGACCAGGAATTTCACATGGGGCTGTGTCATATATGAAGTGTCCTAAATTGTTTCTCCTTCTCTTTCTCCTTCTCCTTCTCCCCCTTCCCTCTTTTCTCTCTTTTCTCTCTTTTCTCTCTTTTCTCTCTTTTCTTTCTTTCTTTCTTTCTTTCTTTCTTTCTTTCTTTCTTTCTTTCTTTCTTTCTTTCTTTCTTTCCTTCCTTCCTCCCTCCCTCCCTCCCTCCCTCCCT